>CAJDSM010018706.1:0-13993 GCA_903981925.1 Ostrea lurida
CTACATGCTTGCAAATATCTGATGAAGAAAGGGCAATTTAAAATGAATTCTATCTGAAAAATAAATTGCTCTTACAATGACTAAAAAGAGAAATTTAGTATGATATCTATCTGAAAAATAAATTACCTTCACATTGACTTAAAAGTTTATTAAATAGTTTATAAGATATCTAAAGGAATCTTTATTTCAAGTGTGTTGGACTTGAATATGACGTTAAGGAATTATCCTAATATTACAGGCCCATTTGTTGAGCGTGTTTGATAACACCAAGACTGTGACGTTTGATGAGAAAGTTTATGACAAGATCCTCGCCCTAAACTCGCAGGAAGGAGAGAATGTCCCCCTGGAGGAGCCTGTAATGGCGCAGGTCGGTTACATTTTACTTTATTTCATGCATGTAACAGTGACAGACATGTAGTCTTCTGAACGTTTAACTGAACAATAAATGTGACGAGTGTAGCGATTCTATATTGTAGGGTAATGTAGAGGTCTGGCTTGGCGACTTGCTCCGTATTTCCAGGAAATCACTGCACAGCATCATCAGGTCTGCGGCCATTACTATTGCAGATCCCAGTTTCAAACTGATTGAGTTTGAGAACATGTTCCCCTCACAGGTTAGTCTAACATGCTAAGGATTGCTGCTACTGAGTGATAATTAGGTGAAGAATGTAATGAAAAAACGAAAATCATCATGAATTATAGTCAAACTTCGGGATCATGAACACTGGATATGTCAAAGTGATTTGGAAGTCTCAACCACTAGTTCTTTTAATTATTTTACCCTGGATATCTCGAATCCCTGGATGTCTCAAAAGTTTTTATTCAGTCCCATAGAGTTCAAGATAACGAGGTTAGACTGTATTTGGCTTTTTTCCCCCCACTGATTTTTACTATTCTTGAATAGAGATTACAATTCAAACATAAATTTGTGTACTTTAGAATTATGAAGGGTGTGATATGAAGTGAAATTGTTTATATCTGTTGATATTTGATGTTTGCTAGATTGGTCTGTTGGGTATCCAAATGTTGTGGACTCGAGATTCTGAGGAGGCTTTAAACAATGCGCGAGTGGACAAAAAGATCATGCAGAACACCAACCAGAAATTCCTGGACATCCTTAATGAGCTCATTGCCATGACAACCACTGAACTGACCAAAATTGAGAGGACCAAATACGAGACCCTCATCACTGTACATGTACATCAGAAAGATATTTTTGATGACTTGGTAAGTCAGTACTTACGAACCTATGAAAGTGAAGTAAGGGGGTGCTAAAGGCATGTATTTGCAGTTAATATTAAATGTTCTTACTTGTATACATGGAGGACTTTATTCAATAAATAAACAATTAATAAATTCATCTGCAAAATTTTGTTCTAAAGTACTTTTTCATCTGCCCCATTTCCTGTGAGGTTGGCTATAAATTAAAGATTTTTTGAAAAAGTCAACCTGATTGTAAATACTTAATCTTTAATTGGGTTCATTCAACAGGTGAAGATGCACATCCGCTCGCCCAGTGACTTTGAGTGGCTGAAGCAGTCCCGATTTTACTTCAAGGAGGATACAGACCAGTGTCTGATCTCCATTACAGACGTAGACTTCACGTACATGAATGAGTTTCTGGGGTGCACTGAGCGTTTGGTCATCACTCCTCTCACTGACAGGTAAGATCAAGAGAGAGGACCTGGTAAATCTGGGTCATTTGGATCTGTATTTTCATTAGGATATAATTTCGTTTTTTTTTGGGGGGTGGGGGGGGTGGAATAAGAAACAAGAAAATAATCCTGACAATTTTGCACTGAAAATTAATTATTTAAAATGATTATACATCAATGAAAATTAATGTCAATGAATTCATTATTAGTTTCAAACCACGGAATTTTAAACCCATGAAAATAAATGATTTTACAGTACATGCATGATCAGCATGTGTGTAAGTTGGATCAATATTGAGTTGCTTATTCTGTTCTAGATGTTACATCACCCTGGCCCAGGCTCTGGGTATGTCACTAGGAGGAGCCCCAGCAGGGCCCGCTGGAACAGGGAAAACAGAGACCACCAAAGACATGGGTCGTTGTCTTGGTAAATACGTGGTCGTGTTCAACTGCTCCGATCAGATGGATTACAGAGGTCTGGGACGTATCTACAAAGGTTAGTCTGGGTCACATACAGGCTTTCACTTCAATTTACTATATACCATATAAGCAGAAATTTAGCGAGGATTTAATTTTGACCTTATTAGCGAGGGCTGTGAGATCGCTAAAACTAAATATCGCTAACAATGCATTCCAAATCATTGGTACAGCTTTTCAAAGTAATAGAATATAAAATTGCTTAAATTATTTACCGCTAAAATAAAATGCCACTTTTTATTGAGAAAACGCTTAATTTGCGTCTCACTAAAAATTCTACTTATATGATATCATCATTAGAAGGAAAGTGATGTATAATGGAGTGGACATTCGTTTTGGAAATAGAAATTATGGAAGAAACTGGTTCTTATTAAATTGATTGTATTGAAATTATCAGTCATTGATGTTTAACAGGTCTTGCCCAGTCCGGATCCTGGGGTTGCTTTGACGAGTTTAACAGAATTGAGTTGCCTGTGTTGTCTGTGGCTGCCCAGCAGATTGCCATTGTGTTGCTGTGTAAGAAGGAGAGGAAGAACTTGTTTATCTTCACTGATGGCGACACTGTGGACATGGACCCCGAGTTTGGTATCTTCTTAACAATGGTGAGTTTGTCGTATCATGTCGTACAATCGAGATCTGATTAGCTTCATCCATTTGTAATGTCTGAAAGGCAAGGTGGAACTTAAAGGTGACTTTGTCCTTTGTCTGTGTGTTGATCTGTCTAGATGTCTGTCCTACTCAGGAACTTGTGTAACTAGGTAAAGAAATATGAAACCTGTGTTCCCAGGCCTGGATTTCTCGAAACAATCTCAAGTCAAAACTTGAAGGAAACTCAAACTTAAGTTTGAGATTTTTTTGAGAAATCCAAGCTAGAGATTTAGAAAGTTTGGTTTTCTCTGTAAATTTACTGTATCCATGGTCAAACTGAACTACATGTAGTTTTAATGTATTTCATGATTAATGGTGTCATCACAGGCGACTAGTTAATATTGATTTAACACAAAAGTCATACAGAATTTTTGTCCAAAGCTCAAGTCACATATAAATTTCTTTATACACGAATTTTGATATGTATTAAGATTTTGTTGAATCCAATGAGGTCAGAAATTTCAATTCTAAACATTGCCTTGTATCCATTACAGAATCCAGGTTACGCTGGACGACAGGAATTGCCAGAGAATTTGAAGATCAACTTCCGCACAGTAGCCATGATGGTCCCCGACAGGGCCATCATCATCCGAGTCAAACTAGCCAGTTGTGGTTTCATGCAGAACGTTATTCTGGCCAAGAAGTTCTTCACCCTGTACAAACTCTGTGAGGAACAGCTGACCAAACAAGTCCACTACGATTTTGGTCTCCGTAACATTCTCTCCGTCTTGCGTACTTTGGGAGCATTCAAGCGTGCCAATCCCGAGGATGCTGAGACCGTGATCGTGATGAGAGTGTTACGTGACATGAACTTGTCTAAGCTGGTGGATGAAGATGAGCCATTGTTTATGTCTCTGATTGATGATTTGTTCCCTGGAATCACACTGGACAAGGCAGGGTACCCAGAAATTGAAGCAGCCATTGAGAAAAATGTACGTCTACTTATTCAATTAAGCTTGCCTATTCAGGGCACTGATAGGAAATTATGAAAATGTCTTATGGAGATTGAATGCCTTAATTACAGTCAAACCTCGTTATCTCGAACTTGATGGGACCAAGAAAAAAGTTCGAGATATCCGTGAATTCGAGATATCGAGGGTAAAAATACTAAGAAAATAGGTGGTTGGGACCTCCATATCGGTTCAACATAACCATGGTATTCAAGATATCAGTTTTCGAGATACCGAAGTTCAACTGTATATGTAAAATATTTTTTAAAAAGCGAGTTATTTTTTCTTGGTAGGTGCTTGACGCTGGACTAATCGTTCATGCCCCCTGGATCCTAAAACTGATTCAGTTGTTTGAAACCCAGCGTGTCCGGCACGGTATGATGACTCTGGGACCAACTGGAGCAGGAAAAACCAAGTGTATCAGTATGTTGATGAAGGCCATGACAGACTGCGGGGAACCCCATAAGGAGATGAGAATGAACCCCAAGGCCATCACAGCCCCCCAGATGTTCGGCCGTCTGGATGTGGCCACCAATGACTGGACTGATGGCATCTTCTCTACTCTGTGGAGAAGGACTCACAAAACCAAAAAGGTGGGGGTGTTTCCAAATCCTTTTGTACGTGCAGTATTGCTATTTATTTCCAGATTCATTACTTTAAAAGTATTATATTTTAATGCGTATGATATTTAGTGGAAATTTGATTTTCTAACATTAGACGCGGACTTGATTTAGCGGATGTTGACTCCCCCTTTTGTCTGTCATAATGCATGCCCCTGTTGGCTGTAATTGGTTTAGCAGAAGTAGTCGTCTGCCAAAATCGCTAAAACAAATCCACAGTAAAATGTAATTCATTTACAGTATATACCTTGCGCTATCAGTCGAAAAATGAAATATATGATGCATGTACCCCCTTTCTTTTCTGTATAATAGAATTCTACATGTAGTTTTAGTTTGTGTGCGTTTGAAAGTCTTTGTTGTGTGAGAAGTGAGACAAAATACTGAATTTCTTTTGACTGTGCAGGGTGAGCACGTGTGGTTGCTGCTGGATGGTCCGGTAGACGCTATCTGGATTGAGAACTTGAACTCGGTGTTGGATGACAACAAGACCTTGACCTTGGCTAATGGTGATCGTATCCCCATGGCTCCCAACTGTAAGATCATCTTTGAAGTGCACAACATTGACAATGCTTCTCCTGCCACTGTGTCGAGGAATGGTATGGTGTTCATGTCTAGCTCCATTCTGGACTGGGAACCCATCCTCAGAGGTTAGTCTCTCAAGTCTGCTTGCTAGTGTTATTTGTCAGAGTAGAAAGTTTAATTTCCAATGAAAATTAAAGAATGTTTTGTGTGAAAAGAAATTGATTACCAAGTAATGTCAAGAAATGGAATCAAAGAAGGTTTTTCAATGATCAAAAAGTTGCGTAAAATTGATATGAAATAATCTGCAGGGGATTGTACACGCTCTATAAAGCTGTGAACAGATGGAAGCATCTGATGAATATAGTACATATCTCTACATACACACCGCAAAATGCCTGCAAACATTTTGATTTGATACTTGGTATCAGAAAACATCAAATCGGATATGGGCTATATGTTCGCAATGTGTACAGTATTTCTTCAAACTTTTAAGACGACAAAAATTGAAACTGAGTTTTAAACAAATGAAAGCTGTATTACTTGTTAACAGGATGGCTGAACACCAGACCTGCCAATCAACAAGACACCATTTTCCAGACCTGTGAAGCCATCTTCCCGAAACTGTACACTGAAGTCATCCAGCGATATGAGGCCAAAATGCAAGTGTTGGAGTGTATGTATGTGCGACAGCTGTGTGACCTGTTAGAGGGTCTGATTCCCTCAGGAGAGGAGGCTAAAGACATTAAAGTACCCCATCTCCAACGCATCATCATCTTTGCTCACATGTGGTCCCTGGGAGCTCTGTTGGAGCTGGAAGACAGGAAGAAGATGCAGGAGTGGTTGAAGGAGAATGTCAGCAATCTGCCTCTCCCTCCCAGTGATGGGGATGACACCATCTTTGAGTACATGGTGGGAGAGAGCGGAACTTGGGAGCACTGGTCCGGACTGGTGCCGGAGTATGTGTACCCATCCGATTCGGTTCCGGAGTACACCAGTATTCTGGTCCCCAACGTTGACAATGTCAGGACCGACTACCTCATTGGAACCATTTCTAAACAGAGCAAGGCAGTGTTGCTGATCGGTGAACAGGTAGAGGCTGATAGCATATAATTAACACTGATAGGAATGGTTTCTGTTGTATCAAATGTGTCGCAAATTATTTTGTAGGATGGTTTCAATTTTTGTAAAGATAAATTTTGATATTGTTATTTTTAAGAAACGAAATACAGTTTATTATTAAGTATCAAGAGAGAATGGATATTGTAGAATGTTTTTTTAGACNTATTTTTAAGAAACGAAATACAGTTTATTATCAAGTGTCAAGAGAGAATAAACTTAATTTTTTTTCTCGATAATGTATTTTATGCTTAAATGGATATTGTAGAATGTTTTTTTAGACATATGTAAAACAACTTCTCTGTGTACAGGGTACAGCTAAGACCGTAATGGTACAGGGATACTGTGGTAAATTTGACCCAGAACTCCACGTGTTCAAGAGCTTCAACTTCTCCAGTGCTAGTACACCATTCATGTTCCAGGTACTGTCAACTAGACCATGTTATTCAGAATTTAATGACGTCTGTCAAGATGTAAAGAAGTTATGTGTTTTCACAGTCCCATATTTGTCGAATTGTCTGTATGGTATCTCAAAACTTCAACATCTTCAGAGAAGTTGGACATTGGAATAAGAAGTGACTTCACTGTTAAACAGATAATGACTTTCAATTTTGACAATGCCGATGCAGTAGATATATATACTGGCTTGCTCTTAATGCTTCCCACTTTTTTTTTTTCTTGTTTGAAATAATGACCCTACTCCTCCTCACCCCCCATTGAAATTAAAAAAAATGTCTCCATTGTGATACAGTCCCGTCAGAGATTCACACAAGAACAACTCTGTTTATACACAGTGCTGCTTTCTCTATTCTGGAACTTTCTTGCCATGTGACCCATTAGTTGCTTGTTTTCAGAGAACTATTGAAAGTTATGTAGACAAAAGGATGGGAACAACATACGGACCACCAGCAGGGAAAAAGATGACAGTCTTTGTGGACGACATCAACATGCCCATAATTAACGAGTGGGGTGATCAGGTACTGATTATACACAATACCGCCTACATGCAATTTAGTGGGAAAAAGTTGTTAGTAGACTAGAAAAGTTTAGGTCCTTTGAAAATGCATTCTTCTGTCGATAAGATCTTTGTGTATATATGACAACTGCTTGTAGAAATCTCTCAATAGTGTCGCAAATTCATGTTATTTCATTTATGTCTTTAAAAACATAATCAAGCTGTTGCTTGTACACTTGCACCCTTACTGTGTAAGGAAGAAGACTTCTCATTTGCTGTGTGTATGCTACAGGTGACCAATGAGATCACTCGTCAGATGATGGAGGCTAAAGGTTTCTACAATCTGGAGAAGCCTGGAGAGTTCACCAACATTGTGGACATCCAGATGATTGCGGCCATGATCCACCCGGGAGGGGGTCGTAACGACATCCCGTCCAGACTCAAACGACATTTCAACATCTTCAACTGCACCCTGCCATCCAACAGTTCCATTGACAAGATCTTCAAAACCATTGGCAATGGATATTTCATTCCGGTAAGAGTTGACAGTGGTTATTCACAAAATACGAAAAAAAAAAAAAAAAAGAAGAAAAGAAAAGAAAATTGTTGTATGATACAATTGATGTTATAGAAAACCTTTTGTACTCCTTGAAAGTAATATTTGTTATCATGAAATATTGGTTTTTTTTTACTCAACATGGGGCACAAATTCAGTATTGGTGATTTTGTACAATCCATTCATATCTTTATATGAATAAATAGTGTATGCATTATGTTTTGAAAGGTCAATTCTTTTGCCATGCCAGAGATATCAACTTTGAGTGTTGTCAGAATCAACATTCTGTCTAATATTTTTTCTTCTTCTATAATTACAGCATGTATGTTAAGTATACCAATTAGCCATTGTTGTCGACTAATATACCGTGGTCATTCTGTTGTTTTCCATACCATGTTGTCTATTTCCGATGCTATTTCTACACTTCACCTTTATTTTCCTCACCCCCCCCCCTTTTTTTTTTCTCACTTCTAGTAGATCACAAAGACTTGGAACATCTCTATTTATATTTGTAAACTTATGAATAGTGATCAGTTTCAAGACTTGGAATGTGTTTCCTCGTCATATATCCAAAGTCACATTTAAAAATCTTTGTCTTCACTGTTATGAAATATTTCAAAAAAAAAAAGTGAAAAAAACACAAAAAAGAATTGAAATTTAATGCAAGCAGTTTCATTTAAAAATCCTCATGCATTACATTTTTTGTGCAAAATTTTTAGATAGATTTATATTCAATAAGTATATATATTTATGTATAAATGCATTTGATAAATCAGATCATTTTGAAATTACATACCTTTGCTATTAAAAGTTGTTAAATTTTAAAAGGAGGTATTTCAATCGACCGAGAAGTCCAGCTGTACCCCTTGTTTATTTTATATTCAGTTATGTTATGTTTCAAATTTTCACAATGGCATGATTTAAATTTTGACACACCTTCTATTAGAGTAGGTTTTACCACCACTTGTTTCTTGCACACTACATCTGGTAAAGAGTTTTTATGATAAGATTAATGTTAAACTGTAAAATTTTACTCAATTTGTGAATCATGTTTATTTTGTATGTAAGTAAGTAAATTATCTCAGTTTCATGAAATTCATAAATTTGTTGCATAACTATCTTGTGCACATCCATGTACTTCCAGTACAAAAGTGTTTTATGTTATTCTGATAGGGACGTGAATTTCCTGAGGAAGTGTGCGAGTTGGTCAATTCTCTGGTACCGGCCACTAGGAAGATGTGGCAACGTGTCAAGGTCAAGATGTTGCCCACCCCTGCCAAGTTCCATTACGTTTTCAACTTGCGTGATCTGAGTCGCATCTGGCAAGGCATGCTCAACACCACCGCAGAAATTATCAACAATGCCGGGAAAATGATGTCGCTGTGGAAACACGAGTGCTACCGTACGATCGTGGACAGATTTGTTGATCTTTCAGACAAAGATTGGTTTGAGAAGACCATCAAGCAGGTAACCTCTGAAGTTCAAACGTTTCAGCTTATTATGCCTTCTTAATCGTACCGCAATGGATTTCTATTACAATTTTCAAGAATTTTGTAGTTTTGAAATGCTTAAAGATTGATTAGAAAATATTTGTACAAATGAGTTTCCACGTTACAGGTGGCAGAGGAGGAGTGTGGTTCTGCGGCTGTAGCTGACATGGAGACAGAACCGTATTTTGTTGATTTCCTGCGGGAAGCCCCTGAACCCACAGGTAAGTGGGCTTTTGTTTTCCTTGCCTTTGAAATTGTATATTTTCTAAAGTCATGCTAAATTAACACCTATCATTGGTAGAATTTGTTATCTACAGTACTGAATTGGGTTCATTAGAGGGATTGCTTTGGACGTGGTGCATTTAAATAGATTCTATTAACAGATGTAAAAATGTATAAAGGTTGGATGTGATCTTTGATAATGAATTATAATATTTTTCTCAGGAAGATCCAAAGCAAAGCAGAGTAAAAAGCTGTGTCGATCACGTAGCGTAGATTATTAGTGAAACTTGATGTTCTTAGTCGATTTTGTATTCACAGAATCAAATTTGTAAATATTTATGTAAACACTTTTCACATGATTTATGATGTCAGCTGTTGTTAGAAAAAAAGGTCCATGTTCATGTTTGTTTGTTGTTTTTACTTCAATGATGATTGCATGTGCAATGTAAAGCTGGTTATTCAGATTATATACACATTTAAAAGAATAATGCACAGCCTCAGAAACGCTGCATGCTTGTTGAATTTTCAGCAAATTTGCATGTTCAAATATCAGCACAACGTACATATTGTTGTAATTACAGATTTTATTTTAACAAAGTTTAGTAATTTCTAAGAAATGCATTTAAGCAACATAATGTGGATGTCTTAGATTAATAAACTGATGTAATGCTATGTAATATTGATTTCATCAATGAGCACACATTTGATAAAAATGATGTGTATGAATAATTTCCGTTTGGTGTGAGTGACACCTGTTTGTTTGTTTGTATGGTAGGTGAGGAGGCAGATGATGTTTTTGTTTGTATGGTAGATGAGGAAGCAGATGTGTATGATAATTTCCGTTTGCTGTGAGTGACACCTGTTTGTTTGTTTGTATGGTAGGTGAGGAAACAGATGATGCAGACTTAGAGGCTCCTAAGATTTACGAGCCTGTACCCACCTTAGATTCTCTGGCTGATCGTCTCATCTCATACCAGGAACAGTACAATGAAAGCATTCGTGGTTCCAAGATGGATCTTGTCTTCTTTAAGGTATTCTATACTGCCACAGCAACCATCTCACAAATTAGTTTCAATCAACAGCAGCTACAGATATCAACTCCTCGTCTTGGTTTTGTTGGTTGTGAATAGATTTATAACTGAAATTTGTTGATGCTTTCAGAGTCTTTTAACTTGGAAATGGCAATAATATTGAATGGGAACTGTTTATTTTGAGTACGATTTTATGATGTTTAAAATACTTTAAAAATATGTAATAATGATAATGTAATAATAATGTTGGACCTTTGTGTGATTATAGGATGCCATGACAAATTTGGTGAAGATTTCCCGAGTGATTCGTACGCCTCGTGGTCACGCCCTCCTTGTAGGAGTGGGCGGGTCTGGTAAACAGAGCTTGACCAGATTAGCATCATTCATTGCTGGATACAAAAACTTTCAGATCACCTTGTCCAGGTGAACATTTGCACTTGCTTCTCGATAATTATAATTTTCTTTTTCTTTTGAAAACCAAATGCTTACGTTGATGAAAAATAAAATGTGAACAACGTCTATTTTGAAATGCAGTCAACATAGAATGCACTGAGCAATCTAGCATGATACAGTCAAACCTTGTTATCTCGAACTTGATGGGACCGAGAAAAAAACTTAAGAGATATCAGTTCTATGGATTTGAGATATCGAGGGTAAAAATAATTGCTGGGACTTCCGAATCCTTTCTACAAATCCATGGTATTTGAGATATCAGTTTTTGAGATACCGAAGTTTGACTATATAAGGAAATACATGATTTGTCATGAACTGTGAACTTTTCTTGCAATTGCAATCTAATAGGAGGTAAGAATAGAAAATGTTGTCTGAAGAATGTTCCTGTATGTAAAAGTGAATGTGTTATATTGGTCACAAATCAAGCCATTCATTGCTCTGTTGAAAGAGAAATTCTGATATCCTGTAGATTATGAAATAAATACATATTCATTCCTCTGCTCAAGGCACTAGAAAGGCTTAAATGGAACTCAAGGCACTGGAAAGGTTTTAGTGGAACTCAAGGCATCAGAAAGGTTTAAGTGGAACTCAAGGCACTAGAGAAGTTTAGTAAACTCAAGGCACTAGAGTGGTTTAAGTGGAACTCGAGGCACTAGAAAGGTTTAAGTGGAAATCAAGGCACTAGAGAAGTTTTAGTAAACTCAAGGCACTAGAGTGGTTTAAGTGAACTCGAGGCACTAGAAAGTTTTAAGTGGAACTCAAGGCACTAGAGAGGTTTAAGTGGAACTCGAGGCACAAGAGAGGTTTAAGTGGAACTCGAGGCACTAGAGAGGTTTAAGTGGAACTCGAAGCACTAGAGAGGTTTTAGTAAACTTAAGGCACTGGAGTAGTTTAAGTGGAACTCGAGGCACTAAAAAAGGTTTAAGTGGAACTTGAGGCATTAGAAAGCTTTAAGTGAAACCTGAAACACTAGAAAGGTTTAAATGGAACTTGACGCACTATAGAGGTTTAAGTGAAACTCGAGGCACTAGAAAGGTTTAAGTGGAATTGGCATGAGCTCAAACTCAGTGTAGATTTTTAGTGAGACTTGCTTTAAATACACATCATTTTCACTTGTCTGCTGTTTTCAATGTCATATATTAGAAGATTGATATTGGTCAGAATGATTGCATGTAAACCACTGACATGGTTTAAAGTGATTGAAAGCTTCTTGCTTAATGTACATGTCGGCTCCAAGCTTTTCATTTTGATGTAATGATTGCTTTGTTTAGACAATGTGAGGCTCAGTAGTCACTCACAGTTAAAAGCAATACAGACTCAGTTTTCACCTGTTTTCTGTCATTTGATTGTACACATAGTATTTACTACATTCTAACTTTACAAAAAATACCTTGTTCTTTTAGTTTTTCAAACAGTTAACATTGACAAATTGTGGTCAAAGTAACGAAATTAATTCCATGATTTGTGTTGCAGATCATACAACGTGTCAAATCTCTTGGAAGACTTGAAATTCCTGTACAGAACTGCTGGGCAGCAGGGCAAGGGAATCACCTTTATCTTCACAGACAATGAAATCAAAGATGAGGGTTTCCTAGAGTACATGAACAACATCCTTTCTTCGGGAGAGGTGGGTATTTGGCACACCAAGGAACGCGTGAGAGAAAATTTCCATTATCACAGAAAAGTAGTAAAACCAGCCGTTTCTTGTATTCTGTCACCAATCATTTATTTAATAAAATGGATTCCATATTCGATGCAAAAAATAGATTTGCAGAGGAATTCATTTGCGTTAAAATTGTTATACAAACATACAGTTTGAAAGTTCACTTCATACCTGCCAACTTTTGAAAATTCCCATGGGGGATTTTGCGCGCGACGACTTTTTTCAAAGCTCTAAATTGCGACATTTTGTCGTGAATGTAAATGTACATCTAATTTTTGTACATGTATCATATATCAATACAACATCAAGTTCTTTTTCTTCTTAACTTCAACAAAACTATTTAAAAAATAAACATACTTTGAAAATATAACATTATTTTATTTAAATTCGTTAACTATGAAAACAATATTAGATAAAGATAATTTACAGTGCCTTGACAATGGGTTGTAAGTGATTGAAAGCTTCTTGCTTAATGTACATGTCGGCTCCAAGCTTTTCATTTTGATGTAATGATTGCTTTGTTTAGACAATGTGAGGCTCAGTAGTCACTCACAGTTAAAAGCAATACAGACTCAGTTTTCACCTGTTTTCTGTCATTTGATTGTACACATAGTATTTACTACATTCTAACTTTACAAAAAAATACCTTGTTCTTTTAGTTTTTCAAACAGGTTAACATTGACAAATTGTGGTCAAAGTAACGAAATTAATTTCCATGATTTGTGTTGCAGATCATACAATGTGTCAAATCTCTGGAAGACTTGAAATTCCTGTACAGAAACTGCTGGGCAGCAGGGCAAGGAATCACCTTTATCTTCACAGACAATGAAATCAAAGATGAGGGTTTCCTAGAGTACATGAACAACATCCTTTCTTCGGGAGAGGTGGGTATTTGGCACACCAAGGAACGCGTGAGAGAAAATTTCCATTATCACAGAAAAGTAGTAAAACCAGCCGTTTCTTGTATTCTGTCACCAATCATTTATTTAATAAAATGGATTCCATATTCGATGCAAAAATAGATTTGCAGAGGAATTCATTTGCGTTTAAAATTGTTATACAAACATACAGTTTGAAAGTTCACTTTACATACCTGCCAACTTTTGAAAATTCCCATGGGGATTTTGCGCGCGACGACTTTTTTCAAAGCTCTAAATTGCGACATTTTGTCGTTGAATGTAAATGTACATCTAATTTTTGTACATGTATCATATATCAATACAACATCAAGTTCTTTTTCTTCTTAACTTCAACAAAACTATTTAAAAAATAAACATACTTTGAAAATATACATTATTTTATTTAAATTCTTAACTATGAAAACAATATTAGATAAAGATAATTTACAGTGCAATATCATAACATATATTCCAAGCAATAAGTTGAATACACATTATTACTTAAAGTTACATCTTTTAACATCGAACTAGATTTAAAGCACATGCATCTTGCTGTTTGTGAACATAGCCTGGACTTGAGTTTGATGGAATAGTTTGCAACCAGAAAAAGGAACGTTCTGCTCTGCCACGAACTTATTGTGAAACAAAATCATTGCACACATGACATCTGAAATAATTATCAAAATTTCATTAAAATATAGTTTTAATGTAAATTTAGGCTAAATGCCAAAATAAT
>CAJDSM010018706.1:20948-33589 GCA_903981925.1 Ostrea lurida
AACATTGAATGTCAAACTTATACTCTATGATGCATGTTTTTTATTAAACATTGAATGTCAAACTTATACTCTATGTGCAGTTTTTTTTAAACATTGAATGTCAACATTATACTCTATGTGCAGTTTTTATTTAAACATTGAATGTCAACTTGTACTCTATGATGCAATTTTATTAACTCATTGAAGATTTGCGCAAACAAGTGCATATTCAAAACTTGTTGATATTTTCTATTTGAGACTTAAAAGTGACTAATTAATTTCCCTTGCAATCCCAGGTTGGTGAGAAATTCCGTAGCAGGTCTCTGAAGTTTCCCGGGCTGATCTCTGGCTGTACCATGAACTGGTTCCAGCGCTGGCCAAAAGATGCCCTGATAGCTGTATCTAACCATTTCCTGGCAGAGTACGACATATCCTGTACACCTGCCGTCAAAAGTGCTGTCGTAGGAACAATGGGTCTTTTCCAAGGTCCAGTGGTTTGGGCTCAAGGGGGGGGGGGGGGGGGGGGGGGGTCTCTATCTTTTCTCATTTAGTGTTTCGTTTCATTTGTTCTTTAAAATTTCTTAAGTATAAGTAAAAATATTGTAATGAATTTATATCACATTGTGTACAAATACAAAGTTAAACTAACAATTTAAGAATGTGACTTTTATTCAAATGGAATTCCAAATGATGGTTTCAGTGATTTATTGTGCTTTACAGGATCTGGTGGCAGAGATGTGCAATGACTACTTCCAAAGGTTCCGTCGTCAGACGTACGTCACACCCAAATCCTATCTCTCTTTCATCGCTGGTTACAAAATCATCTACAGTGAGAAGAAAGGCGAGATTGGTATTTTGGCGGAGAGGATGAACACTGGTAAGTACAGAGTAGGGAGTTCATCTTTGTGTCGACTGCACAATGTTAAGGACACACAAAAATCAATTTATCCGGCCTCTATCTATCTGGGTAATGATGTCACACTGCCACAAGTACTGGAAGGACTGATTTCGCAAAGGGCATAGTTCCTTTGAACACTATTGTAAAGGGCTTTAATTTCGCGGGGCTAAAATTTCGCTATTTTTATCTTTTAACATTTCGCGATGGTTTTCATTTTGCGGATAGTAATTATTCTATGCTGGAATCATATACCTAAATACATTGAACAGCACTTTGTGATGGTTTTATTTTCACGATAGTTGATATAATCACGAATATAGTAAAAATAAAACCCACGATAACATTTCCCCCTTTACAGTATATTCCAAGTTTTTAAAATGTGATCTTACAGAAATACATTAATTTTTATTTTAAATAATTTTCTAGTATGGGAAAATTTGACTGATTTTTATAGGAGGGTTTGATAATGACAATTCTGACTTTCATAGGTTTGAAGAAACTTGTTGAGGCTACAGAATCTGTGAATGAGCTGTCTAAGGAACTTGCTGTCAAGGAGAAGGAGCTAGCTGTGGCTTCCAAGAAGGCTGACCAAGTGTTAGCAGAAGTGACCGTTAGTGCCCAAGCTGCTGAGAAGGTCAAGGCAAATGTGCAAGTGGTCAAGGACAAAGCTCAAGCCATTGTGGACACGATCTCTGTGGACAAAGCAGCTGCAGAAGAGAAACTGGAGGCAGCCAGGCCAGCCCTTGAGGAGGCTGAGCATGCTCTACAGACGATCAAACCAGCTCACATCTCCACTGTCAGGAAGCTCGGCAAACCACCACATCTAATTATGAGGATTATGGACTGTGTCCTGTTACTCTTCCAGCGTCGTTTGGACTCGGTCTCAATGGATCCTGAGAGGAACTGCCTTAAGCCATCGTGGCCAGATGCACTGAAGCTGATGAGTAGTAGCACCTTCTTATCCGGTCTGATGTCGTTCAATAAGGTAAAGTCATTCAATACGTTAGGATGTTGATATATTTGGCACTATCCTTTGGTTGTAAGCGTGTAGAATATATGATGACTTTATTGTGTGCAGGACACCATCAATGAGGAAACGGTGGAGCTGTTACAGCCGTATCTAACTATGGAGGACTACACCCTGGAGACTGCTCAGAAAGTGTGTGGTGATGTGGCCGGTCTTTGCTCCTGGACAAAAGCTATGTCTTTCTTCTTCAGTATCAACAAAGAGGTACTGCCTCTAAAGGCAAACTTGGCAATTCAAGAGGCTCGTCTGCAATCTGCCATGAAGGATTTGAACGGCGCTCAGGCACAGCTGGATGAGAAGAATAAGGAATTGGCAGCAGTGATGGCAATGTATGATGCAGCCATGAAAGAAAAACAGGTTGGTCAGGATGCAACTCCCGTGGTTGAGATGTCAGTAGTATTACAAAAATATTGACGTTCAGTGTTTTTATAAGGGGGGGGGGTGTCCGATAAAGTAGACTAAATTTATATGTAAATTACTGCAGTAAATCTTGTGTGCAAACAACATTCAGAGAAAGTCGGAAAGTTCCCCCCCCCCCCCCCCCCCCCCCCCCCCCACACACACACACACACACACACCCATCCTCATACATCGGTAAGTAAAATTTCTTGGTTTGCAATTAATAAGTCTGTTTGGAAAGACCACATTTTCGTGGTTGAAAAGCTACAATTATTGCTTACTTTAGTTCATTTTCTTTTGTTTCTGGAAGATTCTAAGTTGTGGAAATTTCCATACTTTGGAACCAATGACAATATTAACTCTTATGAATATTAATGCTTTACAGTATTTTGTATTCAGTTCAGGTAATGATTTGAAATAACAGTTTCTTTGTACTAGAGATTATATTTCATTTTTGATTGAAAGGTGTTTGCGTGAATAAATTTGTGACTTGCATATAGATGTGTTTCATAGAGAAAAAATACTGGATTTCAATTCGATTTATTGGTGTTAGTACATGTATTCAAAGTTTATTTAGTATACTATTTGCAGTAAAGCGTGTAGAAGTACAGTATAAATATGTAAATATTGTAGGCTTGGTAGAAGTACAGTATAAATATGTAAAATATTGTAGGCGTTGTGTTGCAGTAGAATTACAGTAATATAAATATGTAAATATTGTAGGCTTGGTAGAAGTACAGTATAAATAGAAATATTTAGCGTTGTGATGAGTGTAGAAGTACAGTAATATTAAAGTTAGCGCTGGTAGAATGATCTTAGGAAGCTACAGTAATAAATATGTAAAATATTTGTAGGCGTCAGTTATACAAATATGTAAATACTTGTTAGGCGTTGGTAGATGATGCTGAGGCCTGCAGAAGGAAAATGACCAATGCCACTGCGTTGATTCAAGGTTTGTCGGGGGAGAGAGTTCGTTGGACGGAGGCCAGTAAGGGATTCGAGGCCCAGATCCACAGACTAGTGGGTGATGTCCTGCTGTGTACAGGCTTTCTGTCCTACACAGGCCCGTTCAATCAGGAATTCCGCAGCCTCATTCTGAAGAGCTGGAAGAAGGAAATGATTAGTCAGAAAATCCCCTTTAGTGATGTAAGCTGTGGTGAAGTATTTATAGCATTCATTTTGTAGAAATGTTTTTTAAATTGCATGTACATGCACAAACAACATGAGGAGGAAATGATTTCCCAAATAAGCTACTGAATGATCACTTAGATTTTGAGAATTTTTATATTTAATAAAAAGACTATTCAAGTCATACAGTAATAATTTTTTTTTTGCTTTCTTTTTACTTTAAATCTTTTTTTTTTCAAATATTGTATATATGTGATTTCCTTTTTTCTCATGAACAGGATCTGAATATTGTTTCCATGTTGGTGGACAATGCCACAATATCGGAGTGGAACTTGGAAGGTCTACCTAACGATGAACTGTCCATCCAGAACGGTTTGATTGTAACGAAAGCCTCGCGCTTCCCACTGCTAATAGATCCTCAAGGACAAGGCAAATCGTGGATTAAGAAGAGAGAGGGCAAAAATGAATTGCAGGTATGATGATTCTTTAGGACCCAGTTGCATGAAAGTTAGTTTTGAAAGTTTAACTGAATGTTAATGTCTAGTTAATGCTATAAAAATGTATGAGTTAATGGGAAGTTAACTGTCAGTTAAAGTTAACTAACCTTCATGCAACTTGGTCCAGGTCTGATGTATCAGATCTTTAACTGATATGCATAATTATACTACATCTCATTTATCTTTAGAGAAACAAAATCTCTATGATGTAAGGAAATATTAATTATACAGACCTTGTGAAGCAGATGAATTGGGTAGAGATTGTAATGTATTGTGATATGAGTATCTGGACTCTGATATCTGTGGTTATGATCTGTAATGTATTGTGATAGGAGTATCTGATATTTGTGGTTATGAACTGTAATGTATTGTGATATGAGTATCTGATATTTGTGGTTATGAACTGTAATGTATTGTGATAGGAGTATCTGATTTCTGTGGTTATGATCTGTAGGTGACGGCCCTGAATCACAAGTACTTCCGTACCCACCTGGAGGACAGCTTATCCCTGGGACGGCCACTCATTATAGAGGATGTTGGGGAAGACCTGGATCCAGCCTTAGACAACGTGCTGGAGAAGAACTTCATCAAATCAGGCTCCACATTCAAGGTAACCCAGTAATGGATCATTATCAAAGTCAATTAATGCAGAATATTTTCTACATTGATTTAAAATGTATATATGTATTTAAAACAGAATATCCTGCATTGATTTAAAATGTAGAGATGTATTTAAAACGGGCTATATCCTGCGTTGATTTAAAATGTGTGTATTTAAAAAAAAAATAAAGGAAGAAAATGGGATACAAAATATTAGCAAAATTAAGATGCAGTTAATTTATGTATTTTGTGTTTTCAGTACTTCAAGTACTAAATCTAAATGGTTTTCCACTTGTTTTTATCAAGGTGAAAGTAGGAGACAAAGAGGTGGATGTGATGAATGGCTTCCGTCTGTACATTACCACCAAGCTAGGTAACCCCACCTACACACCAGAAGTGTCCGCTCGAACCTCCATTGTGGATTTCACCGTCACCATGAAAGGTCTAGAAGATCAGCTGCTGGGAGTGGTCATCTTGACAGAGAAACAGGTACACACTCTGATATCTGATATTTCGTTATGAAAAACAGTCACATAGGTTAACAATTCGTGTTGACGAGAAACAGTAACACATCAGATATCATATTCTGTTTGATGAAACAGTTACACATCCATGGACATGAATCTGTAGAAAACAGTACATCCATGATATCATTTTGTGTAAGGGATAACGTACACATCAGTATATCATATTCTTGCATAGAAACGGTCCATCCATGGTATAATTCGTGGAGAGAAACATGGTAACTCCGATACAATTCGTGTCGCATGATAACAGTACACATGCATGATATCATATTCGTTTTGAATAACATGTACACACATGTAATTCGTTGTAAGAAACAGTACCACATGAATCATATTTCTTGATGAGAAACAGTACACACCATTATCCAAATTCGTGCATGAGAATCCAGTACACACCTGGTATCAATTTGGTTGATGGAGAAACAGGACATCATGCATATCATATTCTTGCGATGAGAAACAGGTACAACATCATGATATCATATTTCTGTGTTGATGAGAAACAGGTACACTCCATGATATCATATTTCTGTGTGATGAAAACAGGTACCATCCATGATATCATATTCTGTGTTGCATGAAAAACAGGTACACATCCATGGATCAATATTTCTGTGTGCATAGAAAAAGGTATCAACATCCATGATATATACTTCTGTTTATGAGATAACATAAATCCATGAACATATTTTGTGTTGATGAGAAACGGTAACACATCCATGGTATCGATATTTCTGTGTTTAAATAAAGGAGTAAATATCTAGTCTGGAAGTAATATGGGGTTATCATTTGCATCTTTAGTAACAGCATTTGTGCATGTTCCTGTGGTTTAATTTATGCTTTCATAATTAAAGTACAACTAAAACATATTATCTTTATTTTCATGTTTCTTAATTTATCGTTTCTTTTTATATTTATGTTTTGTAGTTCATCATTTGTTTTTGTGTCAAATTGAAAGAGATACATGTTTTTATTACATACTTAGTAATAAATACAGGTTTTTTGCATGTGCGATACAGATGACATCACAATAGCCGTATCAGCCCTAGGGCTGATAACCTGTATCAGCCCCGCAAATCCATATCAGCACTCCGCGTGCGGAACACCTCGTTCCGGAACCCCTTTGCTTTTTACCGCTTCATCATTTATGTAGTATACACATTGCAGACAAACGTAAACATGTCATTTGATAAAGTTGATTTAAATTAAAATTCATTGTTTTAATATGACTTGTTTTGTATGTTATTACTAAGTATGTAATAAACAGAATAAAACATACCTATTTCCATATCACACCCTGATTAAAATTTATTGTTTTAATATGACTTGTTTTGTATGTTATTACTAAGTATGTAATAAACAGAATAAAACATACCTATTTCCATATCACACCCTGTATCAGCCCTCGACCAATATCAGCCCTCAGGCCTTCGGCCCTCGGGCTGATATTGGTGTCTCGGGCTGATACAGGGTGTGATATGGAAATAGGTATGTATTATTCTCTATTTATCAAGATTACTGACAACTTCATTTGTAAGTCACGCCCCCACGAACCAGTAAAATTTTGGTTGCCCACAAACATTGACCCTTACAAATTACAATGATTCCACAGTATTTGGAATACTGTCTTTTCATACCACATGTATGCAAATACGTTTATACCCTGTTAATATGAAGATGTATTTTTAAGAGGCTAAATAGATCGAGAGTTAATACAGCTGTATAATTCCAGGGCTATGTCGTGAGACCTTTTCTGTGCGTGGAGATCTAGGTTATTGATTTGAATTATATTTGAGTGTTTGATCTCTGTATTGAACAGGAACTAGAGCAGGAAAGAGTCTCCCTCATGGAAGAAGTAACGGCCAACAAGAGGAAGATGCAGGAACTGGAAGACAACCTCCTGTACAGACTGACTTCCACGCAGGGCTCACTGGTGGAAGACGAGTCACTGATTGAGGTGTTGCAGGTCACCAAGGCAACCGCAGAGGATGTCAGCGAGAAACTCAAGGTGGCCGCAGAAACGGAGATAAAAATCAACTCGGCTCGTGAGGAGTTTAGACCTGGTAAGTGGTGGGAAGACTGAATTCATAGGGATTTCTGTTGCAATGGAATAGAAAAAAGTGTTTTTTCTTGAAGACAGAACTGTATAATTACTGTGATAAAAGCCTTTCTAGCATTCATAAAAATCAACTTTTTAAAGAAAGACTTAATCATGATCATGTTCAATACTGTTTCATATGAATATCTCAAATAGTTACTGTCATTTGGAGTGCATAATATATGTCAGCATCAAGCATGATGCAAATTGTATTTTATTTTCACTAAAATGCTTTTGAAGATTTTTTTTTTAATTTGTCTGATTCTGATGTTGTCCTTCTGCAGTCTCTAACCGAGGAAGTATCCTTTACTTTGTCATTGTGGAGATGAGTATGGTGAACTGCATGTACCAGACTTCACTTAAACAGTTCCTGGAACTTTTCGACTTGTCCATGGCCAATTCCCAGAAATCGCCGATCACCAGCAAGCGTATCAACAATATCATAGAGTACCTGACGTTCGAAGTGTTCCGCTACACTGCCCGAGGTCTGTACGAGGTGGACAAGTTCCTGTACACCACTCTGCTGACCTGTAAACTGGAGCTCAATCTTGGAAAGATCAGAATGGACGAGTTCCAGACCTTCATCAAAGGAGGTGCTGCTCTGGATCTCAATGCAGTGGAGCCCAAACCCAAGAAATGGATTTCAGACATTACCTGGCTCAACTTGGTGGAGCTCAGCAAACTGGGACAGTTCAGTCAGATCTGTGGTCAAGTGGCCAGAAATGATAAGGTAGGTTTTGTTGTCTGAAGAGTGCCTGCTGTCTGAGTTATAAAAGTAATTTTGCTATGAACAGGAAAAAGTACANTGCCTGCTGTCTGAGTTATAAAAGTAATTTTTCTATGAACAGGAAAAAGTACTTTGTGGTTATTTGTATTTGTGGGTTATTTGTAAGTTATTTGGGACTTTGCGGTTATTTTAGTTCTTTGGGACTTTGTGGTTATTTGGGACTTTGTGGTTGGATTTGTATGTTATTTGGGACTTTGTGGGGTTTTTGGGACTTTGTGGTTTATTTGTATGTTATTGGGACTTTGTGTATTAGTAAGTTTATTTGGGACTTTGTGGTTTGATTGGTGTAATCGTTGATTTGGGATTTTTTTGTGGTATTTGTAATTGTTATTTGTAGGCCTGGAAAGTTTGGTTTGATGAAGACGCTCCAGAGGAGTGCACCATACCAGATGGCTACACCACGACTCTGGATACATTCCGGAAACTGCTCCTGATCCGATCATGGTGTCCAGACAGAACCGTGCCTATGGCGAAAACTTACATTGCAGAGGCTATGGGCTCCAGGGTATGTGCCTCTGAAGTTTAATGATGTCTCATGTACCAGAGAATTCAGTTGGTTTTTTTTTTCCTTTCTGAATTCAATGGCATTGAATGCTATGCAAAGAAGCGCATGGAAGTTCAACAACAAGCATGAAAGTTTTATTCTTAGTCTTTGTGTTTCTTTTTGTAGTTTGCTGAGGGTGTGATTTTGAACTTGGAGGAAATGTGGAAGGAATCGAACATAAAGACCCCCATGGTTTGTTTCCTGTCCATGGGATCTGACCCCACAGAAAACATCATGGCTCTGGCCAAGAAAAACAACATCAAGTGTGGCTACATCTCCATGGGTCAAGGTCAGGAGGTCCACGCGCGCAGGCTCATCTCGGGCTCAATGCAGGATGGTTCCTGGGTCCTCCTCCAAAACTGTCATTTAGGATTGGACTTCATGGATGAATGTCTAGATTCAGTAAGTCAACTTTAACATAGTAGTGATCATCGTGCTCACGTGAAGGACAATAACACATATTTTTAAATCATGTAAGCATGATTCATTATTATCAAAAATTAAATGGCTAAATAAAACATACTATGCATATGTCGTAATTGTTTATGAATTCTTGGAAGTAATATCAATGATAGATATTTGAATTTCGTAAAATCAAACATTTTGGATGAAAACTGTGGCATTATTTTAGATCCTTTCTGCTGAAAATGTAAACGAGAACTTCAGGATTTGGATGACTACAGAAGAACATAAGAAATTCCCCATCAACCTCCTCCAGAGTTCTATCAAGTTCACCAACGAGCCGCCACAGGGTGTGAAAGCAGGTCTCAAGAGGACCTACGCTCTCATCACTCAGGTCAGTGTTTAGCCAGCTCTGTTCATCTTGCATTTTAATGATGGTTAAGAAAATTGAAAGTGGATTTTTTTAAGAGTTTGTCCTTTGCGAGATCGGGAGGACATATTATGACTACTAATAGTACAATACTTTTAAACAAAAGATGGTTTCTCTCCTAATACTGTTGGACAGCACAAATATTCGTTGGCCTTCTGAACTTCGTTAGTTTGATTTCCCAAAAAATGTCGTCGGAAATATTAATTTCGTCATTTCAGACTGCTCTGTAACTGTTATAAAGCACGCGGTTGGGTTAAAACTTGACGTCATGTGATTTAATATTCGTTAGATCTCTATAGACTACCCGAACGCAAATAATAACAAATATTTAGATCCTATGACGATATTTGGCTTTACAGTACTTAGCCATTTGAATGGTAATTTTGTGGACCAGAGTTTTGAGAATTATTGTACATAGAAGTCTTATAACTCATTTGGATAGACATAACAACACTCAAAGAGAGTGTCAATCTGTACATAACTGATGTTTAAAGTCCATACAAGTTGTATGTGCCATGATCTGTCATTGCTGTATAGTTTACAAACTGCAGAACAACTGTACATTGTTGTGGTTTTATGAACAAGGAAAACTGAGTACACCGACTGCCCATGGAACGCGATGTTGGTACCGGTGTCAGCTTCCTTCAGCACACGAGTGCAGGAGAGACGCGCCGGAAGTTCGGACCCATCGGATGGAACACCCCTAACCGAGTTGTGAATCAGGCCCGACTTCACTTTTCACTGTACAGTGTCATTACAAAACCATTCTGGACGAAATTGATCAAGAAAGTCAAATAAACTCATCACGCAGAGAATCAATTCTTGGAGTGTGGTTTCTCGATAAATTAGCATCTGTATGCATCAATAAAAGCTTCCTTAATTGAAGATCCTTTTGAAGTTCCTATAATAGTAATCGGGGATCTATTCTGATGAAAAAATTAAAGAAAAAGACAAATTTTGTAAAGGCTTTGAAATTCTGTATTTTTGACATTATCATTGTCTGTCGAATGTAATGCTGATGTATTAATTGATCTTGAGTTATTTGCTGGTGCTTAATAGTATTAAGTGGTCTGAAATACTTTTCCGTTCCAGGTGTCGGTGTCTTGAACACAGTTAGATACATGGCAGCCAAGAGAAGTAGCTTGCTGTAATGAGTGTCGTCGTCAAGACGACTATGACAAAATAGACTTTATGAACACGTAAAAGTGTAATAGGTGGTTCAGTGAGGCTCAATGTTTCTTCTGATACAGCCATTCCAGTTCTACAGCCGGCTAACAAAGAAGTTCTCAAAATGCGTAAGAAATATTAGACGAGACCGGGGATACCTACTATTTGAGACGTAGTCATTGCCATTTCCGGAGACTTCAGCCCAGACAATTGTTTCGGCTGCACTCAATGCTGACATCGACGTAAAGTTATTTTGTAAGCCTGATTCTTCAACCTCATATCCAATGACCATTGTTAAAAGTCTCCTTTCGAAAGTTTGGTTGAGTAGCGAAGTTAGAACAACATTGATCTTAGTTAGGAGATGATTGATTGGTTGATTAACTTTCAATTTATATGAATTTTATACTTGGTGTAAGGTAAAGGACCAGACCACTTTTATTCTCCATAGTCTAAGTGATTGGACGATGTAGCGATTGTCACAGTGAATGTGTTTGGTGTTTTTGATTTTCTAAATGTTTCATATGCGGAATAACCTTTATACACTTCATCAAGGTGTTATCTTATAAGATTAATATACTAATGAACGAAGAGGAACGTGGTTATATTAGAAGTAAGGAAGAAAGTGGTTTATATTTAGAAAATTTGCACCAAGCCATTTAATTTTGCATGATAAGGTTAAGTATCAGCTTCATTCCTTAAATACATATAGTTCTGTTGACCTTGTCTGAAGCTGGAACTACAAATTAGCTGGATTAGTTGAAGTAGTCATATTGTGACTTGAGATAACACCAGTATGTACAAGGTTACTTGAATGCTAGACATACAGCCCCATGTAAATCTTGTATCATTTCTCCAGATACCAGACCAACACTGCCACCACTATGCTTGCCAACATTGTGGACATTCAGCCAAAGGATGCCGGTGGCGGAGGCGGTGAGACCCGAGAGACGGTGGTGTACAGACTAGCAGACGACATGCTGGAGAAACTGCCACAGGACTATATTGCTCACGAGGTTTGTGGAGCTGTCTCTGAGTTCTGTTGTTATGAATGAGAAGTCTTGCAAGGAAATTGTTCTCTTAGAGAGGAGGAGAATCCTTCTCTTGGAGAGGAGAAGCTTTTGCAAAGAAGTTGAATAGTGTTAATGTACATGTATCCTGAAATTTTAAAGGAAGAAAAGAAGATTACATGAATATGTACTCTTTAACTGAGTTTCTATTGACTTGTACAACAATACAGGGTTTACATGTACTTGAGAAGGTTGATTTACATGTAATTTGTTCAAGTTGGATACAGGACAATGCATATAGATAGGTAGTACATTTAGAAATTAATGCATTCATTCATGACAGGTGAAAGACAGACTGAGGAAGATGGGCCAGCTTCAGCCAATCAACATCTTCCTTCGCCAAGAGATTGACAGAATGCAGAAGGTCATCACCCTGGTCCGTAACACTCTCATGGACCTGAAACTGGCTATTGATGGAACCATCATCATGAGTGAGAACCTCCGTGATGCGCTGGACAACATGTTCGATGCTCGTGTCCCCACCAACTGGAAGAAGATCTCCTGGGAGTCTGCCACACTGGGTTTCTGGTTTACAGACCTGTTGGATCGTAACCAGCAGTTCTCTACCTGGCTGTTCGACGGTCGACCCACGTCCTTCTGGATGACTGGCTTCTTCAATCCACAGGTGTGTATTCCATACAATGTTGAAAATGGAAGGTGGAAGTAAGCAACATGTTGAATGTGGAATTGCATTCCATCTTTTTGAAAGATGTAGTAGGTTCCATTGGATATTTGTGTAGCCATTTGTATGTAGTTGCTGTGTTCATGGTGGTTATCTTTGAAAGTTAAAAAAGTGAAATGAAAACTAGATGTTCTGAGTCTACTTGTGCGCTGTCTTATTGCGTGCTGTCTATTGTTGTAGGGTTTCCTGACTGCCATGAGGCAGGAGATCACGAGAGCTCACAAAGGCTGGGCTCTGGATGCTGTGGTGTTGGACAATGATATCACAAGGATGATGAAAGAGGACATTCACACTCCACCTAACGAGGGTCAGTTATAAACACTGTTGTAACTTTGTAAAATCTTAAAGAAAGTAATAATTTACAAACTTTTTTTTAAAAAGTATTTTGCCAGTATATAAATATTGCATG
>CAJDSM010018709.1:0-12097 GCA_903981925.1 Ostrea lurida
AATACTTTTGACCCTTGAGTGTATATGTACATGCAGAGGCATATTTATATATGTAGCTGGTAGATGTACTAGTAATTTTAACTCTAATAATAATAATAAGATGTTATCAAAAAATGTTAAACATTTATCAGATCATTAATTCTAACAGATTGGAAATGTACAAATAACTTGAAAGATGACAAGTTTGTCGTACTTATTTTTAAAATCATATTTTGCATGTGAAAAAAAATCTTAATTAATATACTTTATTTGATAATCAAAATTAAACATAAAATACCAAATTTATAGATTAATCAGATTGTCCCATTGAGACGGATAGAATATATTACATGTCCCATATGTTGCTAGAGATGAAAGAATCTGCAAAAATTGTACAGGAAAAGTTGAAGATGAAATTCACTTTCCCCATGTGACAAATATTGTCACCAAGAGAGAAGCTATTCAAACTTGTACATTCAATAGTGAACAAATTAAATGGTTTAATTTTCTGATAAGAAACCCCTTTTTGGATTCTAAATTCCGAAATTGAATTAACGAACTCCTTGGGCAGATTCCGTAATGGTAATCAAGTCGTCTTATCTTGTTCCTAAGATTAGCTCCATATAGACCTATGGTGAGCAACAATTGCTTCCTTCTTGTCCAACGCATGAACGTTAATTGGATCGGGGGTGGGGGATGGGGTGGGGGGCAGCCCCACTTTTAAAGGTGAGGGCGGAGACGGGGGGCAAAACTTTGCCCATAATAAGTGATCCTATGGGGATGTTCTTGCCTGCCTGCTGGGCTCGTCTCCGCCCGCCCATTTTTGGTCAAGGTATTTTTCAAGCCTATAATGAATTACTAGAGTCTATAGTGTACAGAGCAGTTTCCATACTTTAGCTTGTCACATTTTAGAGTTTGCCCCCCCCCCTTTTCAAGAACCGAAGCAGTGTTTTGTTTGTTGTGTTTTTGTTGTTGGAAATATATTAATGTTATCCTTGGCTTGATTTCCTCCTGACCCTTATTTACCCCGCGCCCTCCTCAAAACAATATGGTCTTTTTTTTTTTTTTTTTTTTTTTTTTACTTTTTTTTTTCTCTTCTTCTAGCTTGACAACATAATTTAGAAGTCCTCCTCCCCCCCCCCCCCCCAACAGTCCTATCGGCCTATGACGATAATTTTGTCAAATATCTTCAGTGGATGTCACTGATATGTACATGTCTAATTTTATGTCTTTTGGTTTCCTTCTGTTTACAGGCACCTGGGTGTTGGAATTGTTGTTACCCCCTCCCCCCCACTTGCTTCAAAAAAATTATGAAAAAAATACAATATTATCTAGGAAACGTGTGATTTCCCCGCCGGATGCCATCCCAAAGTGACCTGCAAGAGTTAGTTCTACTTTGAGCAAAGCGCTTGTTGAGATACATATTAGTATATCACAGCTTGCTAAAAGTAGAAAACTAACTATGGCAGATCGACTTAGTATAAGTGATGGCGGGAAATCACATATGTTTAGGATAATTTCTCAGGCCTCATTTGTATCTATATTTATTTTTTTTCAATAATTTTTAAAAGGGATATGTCAACTATGTGTGAGCTAAAAATTTTTTAATGATCAAAATGAGCCTATATGAGAACTCATGACAAGTTATTTTCTATTTTAAAATATACAATATTTTTTATGCTAGCATTTATCTGCATTTGTTTCCAAAGCTTTAAAAATGTTTATGATCTCTAAAACATGTCCCATTAATTTTTGGCTTCCTGGACAAAAATTCAATTTACTATATATAAGGTTGTTCCTATTGTAAGTTTTAAGGAACATACAGTCATTTCTAAGTTGCAAAATATTATTCATATATCTTTTTTATTATATTCGAAAGGAATAAGATGATTTGGGGTGAGAATTTTTTTTCACCAAAATGAGCGATACTATCCCTGAAGGGGGGGGGGGTTGGTTAACAACAATCCACACCCTTGGGGAAAATGGAAAAGTTCTAATTAATGTTTTATAACTTCTATTCCGGAGAAAAAGTGTCTGTTCGTTATTTGTTTTCTGCGTTAGATACACCAAAGTCTGTCTGTGTGTCGCACGATTGTGCGAATGTCGGACGTGATTACAGAAACGTTGATTTTTTGTTTCTTTTGAATATTGTCCCAGTGTTTCCCAAGGTTTGAAGTACCAGTAGTAATTGATATACAAACATTTGATATGCCCAGGTAAGAAACACGACCATTCAAGTAATTTTTAACGAAGATTTCGTTGTTCAAAACAAGGTCTGTATTAAAAATGAACGTGGTTTGAAAATTAGTATTTTTGAAAAAAGATAACCCATACATTACAATAAAGTATTTGGTATTTAGAATATTTTTAAAGCAGAAATTTTGAAATGCCTGATATTATCACGAATAAGTGCAATGTTTATTTTCAAGCAGTGAATTGCCATATGGATCTTTCCCAGATCATGTCGGCCATTGTATAACATTTCATCGTTTGTAGTTAAATTGTATTTACAATGAACACGAATTTCATGACATCTCTAAATCGAAATGTTGTAGAAGTGAAGATTCCGAGAAGAGGAAGAGGAGAAAATCGTCGGAGAGCAGTAGCAGCAGCTCCTCGTCGAGTTCCTCGGACTCGGATAGTGACTCGAGTTCCTCTTCCAGCAGTTCCTCAGAGGACAGAAGGGAGGACAAACAATCCAGTCCAGAACAGGATAGAAGTAGGCAGTCTCCTCTCTCCACCAGAGACAACCATGGACACAGCAGCAGGCGAGATAAGAGTTCCAACTCGGATGAGGATTCTGTGAAAAAGAGGACGAGAAGTCCAAAGGATGAGAGATCCCGATCACATTCCAGTTTATCCAGACGATCCAGATCACCAAGTGGAAGACCGAGACACTCTCCTTCAGAATCAAGTTCAAATTCCAAAAGTGGTCACAGTGCATCAAGACATTCTTCCACTGGTCGGTCTACATCTGGGTCTTCATCTAGACACGGACAGCAGGATCGGCCATCATCATCAAAAGGAGGTCATCCGGAGGAACGGAGGGAAGACGTTACACGATCATCCTCTAGAAGTTCACAGAAAGATGGAAAAAAATCTGAAAAACAGGCCAAGACGACGTCAAGTAGTCCTCCACCTCAGAGGAGTGAAAGAAAAGAAAAACCTGCACGGACTCCGTCAGCAAGCCCACCGAGAAGAAGTGAGGACGACAAGAGACCGGAGAAATCGCGTCACTCCAGTCCTCCTCAAAGAAGTGAGAAGATAAAGCCTATAGATGCATCACCAGATGGGAGACGTTCTGCAGACAGGAATTCTCACAGAAGGCAGTCGTCCAACTCAGATTCGCCAAGCCACACCCCTCCGAGGAGTGATAGATATGACATCTCAAAGTACCAGGCGGAGAGTGGTGCCTCAGAATCGGAAGATGACACCAAGAGCCGTAAAAAGAAACACGACATGCGGAATTTTGAGAGTGAACCAGAGAGTGGGGAATGTACGGATTCAGACGATGACAAGAAAGTAAAAAGTGCAGTCAGGGTTCGTATAAATTCTATATTATATATTAATATGCTTTCTGGTTTATATCAGAGTTCTTGACAATCATAACACCCTTTAGCATGTTAAGGCCAACTATAAATTTTTTGTCAGTTTCAAACAGGAATTGCCATTTCATCTTTCATTTTTTTAGTTGTGCATGATTTTTTCATGTTTTTAAGTGAACGGAAATTTGGTCATCAAAAATTAATCAAAAGTAGAGGATGAATCTAGGACTCTTATTTCATATTTACCACTTACATGTATATATGTAGTTTTAATCATTGGAATAATTCATTCTTGAAGATTATTAAAAAAAAATGCTACTGCATGGCTTAATTAAATAGGTTGGGAACATTTGCATTGTAATTTGTAGCACGACCTTCTCGCTAAAATGCTCGTCCCTCTTTAGAGAGAAAATAAACAATACATGCAGGTGTTTTTCTTGAAAAAAATGGCAAATCCCACACATTAAGAGCAACAAACACTGAACAAGGCGAGAATTACCTTGATGAAATTAATAACATGGTCAGAAAATTCCACATCAACATTGCTGCATATAAGAAAGAAGAATGCTGACACCCAATACAAATTGTCATTAGTTTTTGTTTTGGATTTGAAAATAATTGCGGCGGAAGTACATTTTTCTTCTTTTTTATGCGAAATGCTAATTATATTAATAAATGTAGTCCTTAGCGTGTTTTTCTTGGTAAAACAGGATTTTACTCTTGCTAAAGAGGGATACCGTATTTGTCCTATTGAGCGCCCCGGGTGCTTAGAAAATAGAAAAAGGGGGCGGTTATTAGGTCCGTCTGTTGTGAAACGTGTATTGTGTAAAAACTTATGTAAACCATAAATCTATATTGAAACATACATTTTTAACTGCATCCCAATGATGCCAACATCGGTGGATTGAGATACCATGTATTATGAAATTGAATGCAGTACCAAGATTGCAAAAAAAAATAAAAAGCTCTGCTGTAACTTAAGTTTACTGAAGGAGGAGGGGGGCCCTTATTCTTGGAGGATTGGAAAGGTCCGGAGGGCACTCATAGGGGCAGGGGCTCTCAATAGGACGAATACGGTAATCACATTTAGTGAGGAGATCTCACTTTTGGGGAAGTGTACCCAGCTATTAAAACAGAGTACAGAGACTGAGTAGTGGTAAACTGGACTCTGCTTAGAGTTTTGTGATTTTATCACTGGTGAATGTGATGTGATAAATCAGCCCTGACTACCAGTAACACAAATTTTATATACCTCTTGCAGACGGACAAATTCCCAACTCACTGCACACTCGGCAAAATACTGCTACGGTTGTGTTATGTAGGCAAATATAAAACATTTTTTGAGCATATACTGGCCTTTTCATGTTTGTGTTTGTCGTTGTGCATGGGCAGATGTAGGATTGCAGTATGAGGGGAAGCCCAACAATGATTAAGAAACAAATACCAACAATTTGCATGGCCTAAGAATGTCAAAGGTCATGGGCCATATAAATCCCATCTTTTGGAAAATTATTACCTCTTTAAAAATATAATAACTTTAAGTAATAGTGATATTAAGGAATGGCTTTAATCGCAAAATGTTCTAACCAGGCCTTGAACTTGTTAGTTGTATACACATGTATGATATGTTTTTAAGATATCTTCATTATCATAATTTTATCGCATTAATCAATAAAATAATCATGTTAATGCATGTATATCTATATATTTTAAACATATAAATAAAAGTTTCTTCCCTAACCAAATCCCATTTGCCCATGGCTTAAGGTGTCCTCCCATGGTTTAAAGGCATGCTTTAAATATGGAGTCTTCTGCAGGTCCTTAGGAGTGGATGCGTCCAGTTCTGGGCTTTATTTTGCATGCGTACATTATTTATGAATGGGAATAGATGGGAAATTATTTGGTTAACAGCATAGCATTGTCTCAACAGTCAAGTGAATTTTCTTTCCTTGTTTCCTTCAATTTTTAGTAAGAAATTTTTGTAATAAATTTATATTTTAGTGTAATGTTATTAGAATCAAAATGATACCTATGGAGACAGTCAGACAGTGTTCTGCTATTTAACAAAATTGATTATGTTGATATGATTTAGGGATTTTATGCAAAAATCAGTTGTAATGCATGCAAATTTGATGCGAATTGGTTATTTTTAAATTGTGTAAAACATACTTGTGGGCCTATAAAAAAAGGGTAAAAATTAAGAATTTTTAATTCAGATCAATTTCGAATATATCGTATTAAATTTTGTTTTGTATAACAGTTAAACCATTGTCAGTATTTGATAAATACACAATCCCCTATTCCCTCCTTCAGAAACATTGGATATTCTGCTCCTGTGTGTGAAATGTGTAGAATTATTTGTAGAGGAAGATGGAAGAAGAGGATAGGTATCATCGGAGACGACGAGGTGAATACTCTGCGGACGACAGGTGGAACAACAGAGACGTCAGACGTCGTAGATACAGTCCGGACAGAAGCAGAAGGAATGGTAGGTTAATACTAAAACACGTAAGTAACCCGTCTAATCGGACATTGAGAGAGAAAATAAGGGTCAACATGCCATGTGACTGGGGTAGACAGGCGATGTTGATTTCTAGGCACCTGATTCCTTCTCTGGTATTGACCAGGGGTCTGTGTTTGGTATTTTTGCCAGGGGGTCTGTGTTCTCTGGTATTACCAGGGTCTGTTGTTTCTCTGGTATTGACCAGGGGTCTGTGTTTTGTGACCAGGGGTCTTGTTCTCTAGGTATTGACCAGGGGTCTGTGTTCTCTGGATTGACCAGGGTCTGTTCTCTGGGTTTGACCAGGTCTGTGTTTCTCTGGTATGTGACCGGGGTACTGTGTTCGGACAACACTTAATTAAATTTTTCCTGATGGGAGTTATGAGATTGATCAATGTTCTTTGTCTTTGTTCGTTGTCTTCGTTGTCTTTGTTCGTTTTCTTCTGTCTTTTAATTGCACGGATGTCAGGTGTGGGAGTTTTCATTGCAACAAGAAAATGATAGAATTGATAGATAAATAACACTGTGGAGTTTGTGACTGTGGACCTCTGTATTTATTTGTAAATAACTGTTTTGAGGATTGTATTCAAAGTATAGTACTATACCATGATTAGTACAGATATATGTTGTCTTGTGGAGGAGGTAAATGAAGTAATTCTCTTGGCAGATCGTTATAGAGATGATAGACAATGGGATCGCAGGCGATCACCTGATAGAAGGAGAAGCGATCAACGTCGTGGTTCAGTGGACAGAAAGAGAGATGAGCATTTGCGGAAGTCCCAAACTCAAAACGAACGAAAAAAGGAGGATAGTAAAGACAAGTATGGTTGCCATGGTTACTGATTATGACTTGTCACTCAAAGTTAATTATTGAAATTGATTTGGGGGAAATTATTGTTATGTAAAATACTTTTACAGAGCAGCAGACAGTGGGTCAAAAGAAGGTGAGAAAGCAGAGAACGCTGCCAAAAAATCCAAGGAAGCCGAGGTGATGTCACTAACAACAAGAACTGGAGGGGCATACATTCCTCCCGCTCGACTGAGAGCCATGCAGGCCAGCATTACTGATAAATCAAGGTGAGAAGTATAACATTATACAATTATTGCTGTTTTTGAGGTCAATACGATGATTTAGACACCTGAGAAGTACATTATTCACCGTGCCCTTCGGACTCGGTGAATATTTTACTTTGAAGGTGTCTAAATCATCATATTGACCAATAAAGCAGCAATAATTGTTTTATTGTATGATTATAATTTAAAAAAAAACTTTCAAGATTGCTCTTTGCTTTAATTTTAAGGGGGTGAATCGATCGCAGCAAGCTGGCTGAGATCCAAAAAGTCAATAAATTCTAATATTCACCTGGAGGGCACGTAAGGTGAATATTAGGAATATTTGACTTCTACTTTGTTGGATCTTCAGCCAATCAGAGAGCTAGGAAGTATTCAATCATGAAATAAACATGTATATCTTATCTTAATAGTTAAACCAAAACCACTGCTTTACCATGTGAAACCACGGGGAGTATTAAAGTGGGGGGGGGGGGGGGGATATAGAGCCATTGCTTTGTCTGATACTTTGATGGAATAAATTTTTTAGTATGCAGAAAAGAAAGATTTTTTTGCAAGTGGGATTACTTTTCAGGTCATGGCTATAAAGGGTGAGGCCTCTATTTTGAAAAAAAAAAAAATTTGCCATCTAATGTAATGTTTATTAGCTTCTTTTTAAGTTCCATATTAGTGAAAAATAGGATCATCTGTCCAATTCTGATAAAGTGTTGGTTTGTTTTGAGATCCATTTGCTTTCTGTTTCTTGATATCCATCTGTTTTCAGTTTCATGATATATATGTCCACTTTCTGTTTCTTGATTTCTGTCTGCTTTCTGTTTCTCGATAACCATTTGCTTTCTATTGCAGTGAAGCATATCAGAGAATTGCATGGGAAGCGTTGAAGAAAAGCATCAATGGTTTGATAAACAAAGTCAACGTCTCCAACATACAGTTCGTGGTGCAAGAATTGTTCCAGGAGAACATTGTCCGGGGAAGGTGAGGGAAAAAAAGCAATCATCGTGTTTATCTAATTTTGTATCATTTGTTTCACCAGTTAGTGGCAAGTGTCTTGTCTCTGTGGTATAGAAATTATCTTATATTTTATTAGTGACAGCAACACTAATTTTGTATGCTTTTAAAAGCTGACATTTTTAGAATCTGTTAAAGTCTTCAGGAAAGGTCTTTGATGATGGATTCTCTCTGCAGTATTGTTGTGTGATGTGGAGATAAGCTGATTGAGTCTGGTCACCTTGGTTTGATATTTAAATCTTTCTGCTTTCAGAGGACTAGTATCCCGCTCAGTGATACAAGCCCAGACAGCCTCGCCGACCTTCACACATGTGTACGCTGCATTGGTAGCTATTGTCAATACCAAAGTAAGTAAACACACAGCATCAAGATCGAGCTCTTACAGATCAAAATTTTCCTACAGGTGTGAAAAAAAAAAAAAATGCCCACATAATTTTTATACATATTTACTATCATTTGGTAGTATTTTTTAAACTCCATCAATATGAATAATAATATAAGTGTTATACAGTGATGAATTGCATACATTGATATGTATACCATTGTATTCAGAGAAGAATTCTACTTGAAAAGGTTAAAAACATTAGAACCTCCAGTAGCAAAAATAAACAGAATAGATATTCAAATCAAGAACCATGAAACTGGTATACAGCAAGAATTACTATACATGTTGATAACTTGTTTTTTAAAATTTGTTCTCAATTTCAAAGCTCTTGGGGTGGTGATACTTCTAACTAATACTCTGGTGTCCGATAAGGTCTTTGGGCTTCTTGTTTTGTTCAAGAAGGAAAGAAAAATTTGAAAGTGGAAGAAAATGCTAAAATTGCAAGACTTTGCACGATTTACCCCAGAGATTTTGGAAAGAAAACTAAGGCATCAAAATGAAACTAATTTGGAATTTTTTTATGTCAACAAATGATATTTGTTTTAAAAGTAGCATTGAGCAAATCATATTAGTATTCATTGTAAATGAGTGCCATTTCATTAACTTTTAGTTCAACATGTACAATATTTCATACAATTTGCTAATTATGATTCTCAAGAAACGAGGACTTTTTATTTTGTTACTGGTCATTTTTTATCCTAAATATTTTGATAAAATCAATAGTAATTTATTAGAAAAAATTTATTGTTCCAATGTTGTCCTTCATGACGCTCTCATTCAGTCGCTAATTTTAGATAGATGTATCTGAATATTGATTGTTATCATAACTTTTATTTTCAGTTTCCACAAATAGGGGAGCTCATTTTGCGGCGTCTTGTGATTCAGTTTCGGCGGGGATTTAAGAGAAATGATAAAACCCTCTGTCTCTCTTCCACTCAGTTTATTGCTCATCTCGTCAACCAGCAAGTGGTAAGTCTCTATAGTAACCCAGGCAAGTGTAATCTCTATAGTAACCAGCAAGTGGTAAGTCTCTATAGTAACAGCAAGTGGTAAAGTCTATAGTAACCAGCAAGTGGTAAGTCTCTATAGTAACCAGCAAGTGGTAAGTCTCTATAGTAACCAGCAAGTGGTAAGTCTATAGTAACCAGCAAGTAGAGTGTAAGTCTATAGTAAACCAGCAAGTTGTAAGTCTCTATAGTAACAGCAAGTGTTTAAGTCTCTATAGTAACCAGCAAGTGTCAAGTCAGTAAATATCACTAGGTCATGTTGGCTTAGTGGTAAGAGGGTTTTTTGTGAGATTATTAATTCGAGCCCAGTCTGTATCATGACTGTTTAGAACCTAAATTGGGAATATAGGTTGTAACTGTTCCTTCACCTAATGCTCAATATTTTGAAATGAGAGTTACAGGTTATTTGGATGAGACCTTGAAACGGAAGTCCCGTTTTATACAGAATACAGGTCTACTGTTCTCAGTGTTACAGGTAGAAACAAATTAGAAATAGTTTCTATCTCGTTCTTAGAATAGGTTTCTGAAAATGCTATTCTAGTGCTCTCGTTTCTTATTTTAGACATATGATAATAAATGAGTATGATTATTATGTATAGTAATGTATATAAGTGAAGTATACAAAGACTGTGTGCATTAAAAGTACTACAAATGAACTTTTGATTTCAGGCCCATGAGGTGCTGGCCTTGGAGATCCTGACTCTGTTACTGGAGACACCTACTGATGATTCGGTGGAAGTAGCTGTGGGATTTCTAAAGGAGTGTGGACAAAAACTGACCGAGGTCACACCCAGAGGAATCACAGGTAACGGAGCTCACTCTGGTCATTTGTCTGTCTGGTTTCGTGAGCAAGGTCATTGGAAAAGGTCAAGGACATAGGGATTGAAATAGAATTTGCTGTTCATTTACTTGCAGAATATATATTGATAGAACCTTCAGCACAGTTCAAGTGTACAAATACAGCTGAACCTCGTTATCCCTAACTCGGTGGGACCGTTAAAAAACTTCCAAGATATCTGTGGAGTCAAGATATCGAGAGTAAAAATCCATAGAAAATAGGTGGCTGGGACTTCCGAATCACTTCAACATAGCCATGGTATTCAGTGTTTGAGATACCGAAGTTCAACTGTACATGATTAGCACATACAGTTGAAATTCAATATCTCGAACACTGTTATCTCGAATACCATGGTTATGTCGAACTGATTTTGAGGTCCCAACCACCTATTTTCTTAGTACTTTACCCTCGATATCTCGAATCCATGGATATCTCAAACTTTTTTCATAGTCCTATTGAGTTCAAGATAACGAGGTTCGGCTGTAATTATTGAATTCTGTTTCCTAGTATAGTACTACACTATACACTGATAATGCCGATTTGTAATTCTGTGAAAATGTGGCAACCTCACTAAATTTTAGATACTGTGGAGTCATCATTGTTCGTGGGGGACCAATGTTCATGGATATCATGGGTCACTCTTGCCCACGAATTTACGTCCATGTTTTATTTTCCTTTTAATCTTCATAAATAGTATGCCTTTTGCATTAATTATCAATTAACCACGAAATTACGTCCCCATTGAACCAGCAACATTTTGGTTATCCACGAACATTGCGCCCCACGAATTAAAATGATTCCACAGTAAGCTGTATTAATGTATCTTATTGTCCAAATCATAATTACGTCATGTTTGGATGAAGGAAGATTTCTTTCACTGGGTTTCAAACGATCGCAAGCCTTGGTAAGGAAGGGTAAGGGTGGGAAGTTCTATCATGCCTCATCACAGGAGGCCGTGTAGATAACATTTTAATCTCGAGGACAGGAGGCCGTGTAGATAACGTTGTAATCTCGAGGACTTAATATGGACATGATTTTCGTCAGGTTGCTTTGACACAAAAGAAGCTGAATAATTTCATATACAGTATGACTGCAGTGGTACAAATTATATAAATATATTGAATGTTTGGAAAAATTCTGTGTGACTATTAAAGTGCCTTAGTAGGTCATGTGAATTAAAGTTTCTTGAAATACAGGTTACTGTAAAATGAGAATATTTGGCGCAAACATATTTAAACATAATCAGCAATGAAAACATATTGGCGCAAACTTATTTAGTGCAATATTACCACCTGGTCAATATTTAATGCCATTGAAAACATTTTGGCGCACAACTTAGTTTAGTGCAATCGTACGTCTACTAAAAGCGCTAAAATAAATAGTGTGCTAAATATTCTCGTTTTACAGTATTCAAAGTGTTAGTTAAAAGCATTAGATGTATATTTCAACAAAAGTTTTATTTAAGTGATTTTATGAATTTCAAAGTTTTTCTACACATCTAAATGTTGAATATTTTGACTCGTTACAGCTATATTTGAGAGACTGAGAAGTGTGTTACATGAGGGAAAGATTGATATTCGAGTCCAGTATATGGTGGAGGTGATGTTTGCGATTCGTAAGGACGGCTTTAAGGACCACCAGTCCGTCACTGGGGAGCTGGATCTCGTCGCTGAGGAGGACCAGTTCACTCACCTTCTGACGTTGGAAGACGAAGGAAAAGCTGAAGAAATCCTCAGTACGTGAAGTCTAAATACATTCTCTGTT
>CAJDSM010018709.1:12122-32381 GCA_903981925.1 Ostrea lurida
CATTTATGCAAAACTTTATACCTTTCCACTATTAATTTGTGGTCTTATACGGAAAAAGCACTTGAACCCACATCCCTTGTATCACTCAAATATGCATTGTTGTTTCTCTTCACAACTATCATTTGAAGAGCACCTTCATCTCTTGGCTTAAGAGGCTAATCAAAGATTAAGCCTGAAAATGTGAATCAGCTTGTGCAGATAAAAGTAAAACTTTGGCTTATTTTGACCTCAAGATCAAATTTAACAAAGCAACACTTGAAAATCTGATTCTAAGACATCCAATTCGAAAAAAAAATCTTTTTTCTAAAAAGTAACATCTGACATTTATCGAATTCGGACTGCTTCATTTCACAATGTTTATATGAAGAGACCTGATTGATTGTATAATGTTTTACGGTCCCTCTATAAGAATTTTTTCACTCTGGATAATCCCATTGCTGTGAAGGGCTGCAAAATTTAGGCCTTTGCTCGGTCACTCATGGCCTTTGAGCAGGGAGGGATCTTTATCGTGCACATCCTGCTGCGACACGGGACCTCGTTTTTGCGGTCTCATCTGAAGGACCGCCCCATATAGTTTGCCTCTTTATGACAAGCAAGGAGTACTGAGGACCTTGAATTCCCACTGGGTAAGTTACCTGAGAGCTGTCTGATGAGGAACTACTGTCGTCTGATGAAGGAGGAGGAGTCAGACGAGAATCGTCGGAGGAGGAGGATGAGGAGCTCTTCCTCCTGCGCTGTTGAGCGACTTCTTTCTTCCATTTTTCAAGTGTCTCTCTGAGATCATCACTGCCAAGACATATTGACATCCTGGGTTAACAACAGTACAACAACAAGACATATTGACATGCCTGGTAACAATAGTACACACAAGACATATTAACCTCTGGTTAACAATCAGTACACAAAAGACATATTAACCTCTGGTTAACAATAGTACATCAACAAGACATATTGAGCATCTGGTTTAACATATAGTACACAAAAAAACAAGACATTTACAGCTCTGGTTAACACATAGTACACAACAAGACATATTAACCTCTGTTAACAATAGTACACAACAAGACATACTAACCTCTGGTTAAACAATAGTACCACAACAAGTACATATGACCTCTGGTTAACAATAGTACACAACAAGAAACCATATTGACCTCTGGTTAACAATAGTACACAACAAGACATATTAAACCTCTGGTTTAACAATGTACACAACAAAGACATATTAACCTCTGGTTAACATAGTCACAACAAGAACATATTACATCTGGTTAACACATAGTATTAACCTCTGGTTAACAATAGTACACAACAAGACATATTACCTCTGGTTAACAATAGTCATACATGTGATAAATTCCCGACTGCCTTGAGTGAGATTTTTGCGGCTAAGGGGTTGAGATTTGGGGTGTTTGGGGTGAGATTTTTTTATATCAATGATTTGCTGGTAAATAAAGGCCATAATCCATACTAGATTTAGTTCCTTTTTTTATTATAAAAGCAATTATCAAGTGTCACAAGCAGTTTCGGCAGTTCAGCACTAGATTCAAGTGTTTCATTTAATAGCATTAGTCTCTACTAATGGGAGATTCTTCTTGGAGAAGTTCCTGGACATTGCAGGCATTTTGGCTTTTTTTGAATTACATGCAATAGTTGGCCTATGCTGAAGTGCGAATTGCATTGGTTTGCAGTAAGCAAAGGGTCTCCCCACGGTCTGACCTTCGTACCAGCTGTATATAGTAAGCCATCCCGTCTGAAATTTGCATAAATAGCGTTTTTTTCTTTGGGGCCTGCGTTGTCAGGAGAATGGGGCCGTTTTGACATCTTGTGGGCAAGCAGTGTAACAAATCAAATTTGAATGATCTGATTAGCATGGTTGCCGTAATTTTATTACATAGTATCCCAAGCCAATACGTCTCATAAACTTTTGAGACTGACAAATTCTCAAATCTTTCTGTAGACCTATAACACACACGTTTGCCTGTGTTTTATGAACCAAGCACCTGAGCCCCTAGCAAAATATTTCAGAATCAAAAGGAAATTATCGTAAAATTAGGCCTAAATTGAGACACCCAGCTAATGGATTTAAACTATTGGTGCAATTGTATGCGCTGTGTAACAATATATCAAGCATAAGAAAAATTCACTGTAAGCCAAAAATGTTAATGTGGTTTACCGTTAAAAATCACATCGCACGAAGCCATTCATGAAAACTTTGAGTTTTTTACAATATCGCTAGTAAAAGGGCGATAACTCGTACCTCATTTCCTCTTCGATTGCAAGAACCAATAACCGCGCTTCGGTGGTGTTTAGTGTGGTAAAATTTGACATCGTTTGATAAGAAAATGACTACTAAAAAAATTTTAACAAAAAATATTTTTAGGGGTAGATATTTGTTTCCCCGCAGCGTGAGGGTCGTGAGATTGCTTCAAAAAGGGTGAGTCTGCAACCCCAAAAGCGTGAGATATCACATGTAATGAATAGTAGCACAAACAAGACATATTAACCCTGGTTAACACATAGTACACGAACAAGACATAATTGACCTCTGGTTAACATAGTACACAACAAGACATATTGGACCTCTGGTTAAGCAAATAGTACACACAAGACAATATTGACCTCTGGTTAACAATAGTACAAACAAGAACATATTGACACTTGGTTTAACCAAAAATAGTACACAACCAAGACATATTCACCTCTGGTTAAATCAGTACTTAACAATAGCAGATGATTTTTTTATAACATGCATAATGTCCTGCCCTTGAACCAGGACTTTAATGTCCTATACAGAAAGACGCTGCAATTCTCATGAAGAATATATGTCAAGTGTCTGGCAGAGGAGGCAATTCTCAGAGTTAATATACCAAGTGTCTGGCAGAAAAGACCTGCAGATTCTCTCAGTGTTATATGCCAAGTGTCTGGTCTAGAGGAGCAATTCGACAATCCATATTTATGTCTTAGAATTTCCGAAACTTGGGGCTCGGAGCTCGTGACCTTCTATGTTGAGAATTTTCCTCCATACACAATTACCACGTAAAATGGTAAGAATTACGACGTAATTCGACGTGTAAAGCATACTCACGTCAGGCAAGAGACCGATGGTGGTGGAAGAAGTTGATTGGAAGAACCGTGTGTGTTTTTAAGGATGTCCTGGGTGCAGCAATCCTCTCAATAGTAGGGCTGGAGGTCCTTACCAAGAAAGCATGTGTGCAGTTGTGTCTATGTTAAAAAGTCATACAGAAATGATTTGTTAATATACGTGTGGTATGATGTAACAACCTGTGGAAGATTTATACACATCTATGTTACAACTTTAGATACATACATATAAATGTGACAATATATACTTAGGTGTCTTAGTACGGACGACTACTTAGTTTAGTTCCTGTTACTATTATTATCTTTACCATGTTGTAACATGCATTTCGTTGACCTTGACAACATACCTTTTATTTCTCAATCTTTTAATCAAATCAAACATATCACACTAATACTTTACAGGAATTTGTACTATCAGTCCACTTTCTCACCCACTATATTACATAGAAACTTCTCTCCTCTATGTAATCAAATTTAAATGACTAAACGGTCAAGACTCAGCTTACTTCTCTTTAATACTTTTAAATGTTCGAAAGATAATAAATAACTTTGAAATCGGGTTAAAATATGTGCAACATAGTCTGTAGTTTGTACACGTTGCGGGTAACCTGGTTTTATTTATTTACTGGCAAACCTGGCTGATATTACAAATATTTGCAGAATGGAAGAAATAATGGTGAATTATCGCTCAAGCGTGGCGTGTCTTATATTAACATCAGCTTTAAGTTCTTAACATTTAAATATCCACAAATATTCATCTCTCTAATGGGCAAATCTTAACTTGAGAGTAGTAAATTGCTTTTGTTATATACTTCATGTATGTGGGGGGGGGGGTGGGGGGGGGGGGGGGGCGGGGGTGGTCCTTCTGCTTTGAATATCAGTTAACTAAAAAATAATATCTAATAGCATGAGTACATCCATCGTTACATCTTTTTTTTGGTACTACATTTGTGCTCACTGAAACGTTCAAAGACAAGATTCCCTAGGATATCTTTAATATTTTAACCAACAATTTTTTGGTCAGAGTTTGACTTTGAAACTGTTTATCTGCCCATGATATAACTTTCTAGAAAAAAGTTTCGTGAATTTGTTTTTTTGTTCTTAGACTTTAAATTTCATGTATAAATATACACTTTAGCGTTTAACATTGGGGACTGAACTGAATTTAATGGTGATTTGGGACAACCTTTCCTTTACGGTCAGGTTAATTTTACTTCGGATTATCCTTAGTCTATAAATAATGTAAGATGACTTGCTATATCTTAAAATTCTTTGTATTATTTCGCTTTGGTTTATTTGGACCACAACTCCGATACTTTTTGTATGTTTAATTTGGACCCACAACTTACAGATCTTGGTTTATTTGACGGCGATCAACTTACGATCTTTTGAGTCTGTCATTGGATTTGGTCAAACCAAGGTACATTCACAGATTCCTGAAATATACTTTGATGAAGATTCGACTCTGCACGAAGTTGTGTCACCTCATTTAGTTGATGACCTCCAGCACCTAAAAGTACAAACAGGTTTGGTTTTCTTTTCATAAACAATTTTTCACCAATTCCATCATTTTCCTCTCAAATATTTAGTTAAGACATTGAATAATCATTTTTATATTCCAGGTACATAAATTTCAGCATGAACTTGGAAAAAACATTTTGTCAAAACATGGAGTCATTTGACAAATTTGAAATGTCTCTACTGGTCAAATCTTTTTGAGGATATCTATTAAGATAATGGTCCGTGTCTGCACTTATTATAAAATTCTATATAACCAAATGCTACAGTAAAATAAAAAAAATTAAAAATAAAAAAAAAATAAAAAAAAAAATGAAAAAATGATAATAGTTCACTCTCTCTATTTATTGATGTATTACTTAAAAGTTAGAGTTACCTCCATGAAAATGGCGTCGGTGGTGCAGCAGATGAGGAAGAACTTGGCGACATTCCGGAGTTTGTTGGTCTCCAGTCTGTGGTACTGTATCATACTGCTCCCTGAACATGTTCTGGAATGGCTCGATGTACTTCTTGTCAATCATGCAGAAGCGCTGCAAAGCAAACATCAAAACTAAGGACACTTGTTTATAAAACAAATCAAACTTTCTCTGATTTCAATATTTCTGTACAAGAAGTAAATAAATGTGCAAAAATTGTGAAAATAGCAACATTACAATCTGCATAAAGTCAGTTAATTACATTATTAGTGTTTACTGGGATATTTGTTTTCAGAACTGAAATGTATTTTTAATATGTGATTTGCCATCTATACAATAAAGTCTACATGTGGAGTTAAGTATCAGCAAATACTCTAGCATAAGGAAACTTTCAACAAGCTGAAATTTGGTCAAAAATTGTAGAAATGTAAACAATGGACCTCTCCAAGCAAGGTTTGAACAAAATGTGTTTGTGAAACACTGATGCCCCGGATTCCACATGCCAGTGAAAGGGGCTTGCCAAAAGATTATGCATGTGAAATATGAAAATCTATCACTTACCATTCAAAAGTTAAGGCCAATGTTAAAGTTTTTTGAAAAAGTAGGTCAAAGTCAGGAGTCAAAAATTTTGGTACCAGTAGAAAGGGCTTGTCATAAGGAACACACATGTGTAATATGAAAGTCCCATCACTTGCCATTCAAAAGTTATGTCCAATTGTTAAGTTTTTGCGGACAAACAGACAGACGGACAGACTCAAAAACTATATGGCCCCCGAATCGAAGATTCCGCGGGCATAAAAAATCTGTTTTGTAGCTAATGTCTTTAGTTCCGGTTATTTCTTAACATTAGAGACCTTCCATGTCTTGTTTGACCATTACCATCGAGCAAGCAGTCCAAAAACTTCTCGTATGTTCTCTGCTGCGCACGCAGTCTAATATCATGTTGCACAGCTCCACCTGAAGAAATCAAGTCATACGTGTACATATTTATTATTTTTTCAGAGTACATCAATATTTTAGAATATCCTGACACCTTTAATATTTTTCTTTTGAATTTTGAATCAGAGAATATAAAGCTTTGCTTAATCTGACCTCTTGTCCAGGCTTGAGTTCTAACTTGAGAAGTTTGTGCGCACATTCCTCAAAGTCTAAGGCACTCTGGATGGTTAGGTATATTGTCTCCTCAGGGGCGACTCAGTTAGTTTCTGTCTGGTCTATGATAGTTTGCTTCTCTCCATCTATACCGGTAAACAAAACAGCAGTAGTTAATGTACACAAACTAAAATGTACATCACTAGGCAAGTTACATATTTCATACTTAAAAATCATTTCACTCAAAAGTCTTTGGTACTCTGTTCTGATCAGTCATGTACAAACACCATAATCAAAAGTATATACTGTTCACACAACGAATAATTGTACTCTGTTCTGATCAGTCATGTACAAACACCATTTATCAAAAGTATATACTGTTTCACACAGCGAATAATATCTGTTTCTCTTCTGCTGTTCAATTCAAAATGTCTACCTCTAAACTCCTTCATTTATATCAAGATTAAATGTTACATTGCAAAAAAATGCAAACCATGTTCATTTTTCAGTACCAACTCTAACTTGTGATAAATTCTTAGATCCATGCCCACATTTATCTCCAGACCGTACTTAATCTTCCTCTCCCTCATCTTCGCTGTCAATCTAAGAGCCGAATCATCATGGCTTACCTTAATCTTCTCTCCCTAATCTTCGCTGTCAATCTAAGAGCCGGAATCATGGCTTACTTCATCTTCCTCCCCCTAATCTTCGCTGTCACAATCAGAGCTGGAATCATCATGGCTTACCTTAATCTTCCTCCCCTAGCTTACCTTCATCTTCCTCCAGTAGCTTACTTAATCTTCCTCCCTAGCTTACCTTCATCTTCCTCCCCTAGTTTACCTTCATCTCCTCCCCTAGCTTACCTTAATCTTCCTCCCCTAGCTTACCTTCATCTTCCTTCCCCTAGTTTACCTCATCTTTCCTCCCCTAGCTTACCTTCATCTTCTCCCCTAGCTTACCTTCATCTTCCTCCCCTAGTTTACCTTCATCTTCCCTCCCTAGCTTACCTTCATCTTCCTCCCCTGCTTACCTTCATTTCCTCCCCTACTTACCTTCATTCCTCCCTAGCTTACCTTCATATTCTCCCTAGCTTACCTTCATATTCCTCCCTAGCTTACCTTCATTCCTCCCTAGCTTACCTTCATTCTTCCTCCCCCTAGCTTACCTTCATATTCCTCCCCTAGCTTACCTTCAATATCCTCCTAGCTTATCCTTCATATTCCTCCCTAGCTTACCTTCATCTTCCTCCCCTAGTTACCTTCATCTTCCTCCCGTAGCTACCTTCACCTTCCTCCCCCTCATCTTCGCTGTCACTTTCTGAGCCAGAGCCGCTACCGGATTCCTCATCAGAACTGCCCTCATCCAAAATCTCTGGAAAACAACGACCACAAAAATTAAACTGCTGCCCTGTGCGCATACTTAATGATCGTAGCAATCTGATTGTTCAGCCTCAGTAAAGCAATCATCACTTACCCCTTTTTAGTTCTTTATACTTTTCCTCATTAGCTTCATATTCAGGATCAACCTTAAACACATCTAAAATAAGAGAAAATTTTGAACATTAGTTTGTAGACATTTTAGTCCATGTTCTTTGTTTACATTCTGAGTGCAATAAAATGTCTACAAACTAATGTTCAAAATTTTCTCTTATCTCAGACTGTGTTTAGGTTGATCGCTGAATATGAAGCTTAATGAGGGAAAGTCATAAAAACTAAAAGGGGTAAGTGATGATTGCTTTACTGAGGCTGAACAATCAGATTGCTACGATCATTAAGTATGCAGCACAGGGCAGCAGTTTAATTTTTGTGGTCGTTGTTTTCCAGAGATTTTGGATGAGGGCAGTTTCTGAGAGGAATCCGGTAGCGGCTTCTGGCTCAGAAAGTGACAGCGAAGATGAGGGGGAGGAAGGTGAAGGTAAGCTAGGGGAGGAAGATGAAGGTTAAGCATAGGGAGGAATATGAAGGATAAGCTAGGGGAGGATATTGAAGGTAAGCTAGGGGAGGAATATGAAGGTAAGCTAGGGGGGAGGAAGAATGAAGAGTAAGCTAGGGGGAGGAATAATGAAGGTAAGCTAGGGAGGAATATGAAGGTAAGCTAGGGGAGGAATATGAAGGTAAGCTAGGGAGGATAGATGAAGGTAAGCTAGGAGAGAGGAAATTGAAGGTAAGCAGAAGGTAAGGGGGAGGAAGATGAAGGTAAGCTAGGGAGGGAAGATGAAGGTAAACTAGGGGAGGAAGATGAAGGTAAGCTAGGGGAGAAGATGAAGGTAAGCTAGGGGAGGAAGATGAGGTAAACTAGGGGAGGAAGATGAAGGTAAGCTAGGGGAGGAAGATTAAGTAAGCTAGGGAGAGATGAAGGTAAACTAGGGGAGGAAGATGAAGGTTAAGGCTAGGGAGGAAGATTAAGGTAAGCCTACTGGAGGAAGATGAAAGGTAAGCTAGGGGAGGAAGATTAAGGTAAGCCATGATGATTCCAGCTCTGATTGTGACAGCGAAGATTAGGGGGAGGAAGATGTAAGCCATGATGATTTCCGGCTCTTAGATTGACAGCGAGATTAGGGAGAGAAGATTAAAGGTTAAGCCATGATGATTCGGCGTCTTTAGATTTGACAGCGAAGATGAGGGAGAGGAAGATTAAGGTACGGTCTGGAGATAAATGTGGGCATGGATCTAAGAATTTATCACAAGTTAGAGTTGGTACTGAAAAATGAACATGGTTTGCATTTTTTTGCAATGTAACATTTAATCTTGATATAAATGAAGGAGTTTAGAGGTAGACATGTTCTGATGCAGGCAGAAGGAAACAATTATTCGCTGTGTGAAAACAGTATATACTTTTGATAAATGGTGTTTGTACATGACTGATCAGAACAGAGTACATTATTCGTCTGTGTGAAACAGTATATACTTTGATTGAATGGGTGTTTGTACATGACTGATCAGAACAGAGTACAATTTATTCGTTGTGTGAAACAGTATATACTTTTTATAATGGTGTTTGTACATGACTGATCAGAAGCAGAGTATGCAATTAATTCGTTTGTTGTGAAACAGTATATACTTTTGATATGGTGTTGTACATGACTGATCAGAACAGAGTACCAAAGACTTTTGAGTGAAATGATTTTTAAGTATGAAATATGTAACTTGCCTAGTGATGTACATTTTAGTTTGTGTACATTAACTACTGCTGTTTTGGTTTACCGGGTATAGATGGAGAGAAGCAAACTATCATAGACCAGACAGAAACTAATCTGATCGCCCTGAGGAGGACAATATACCTAACCATCCAGAGTGCCTTAGACTTTGAGGAATGTGCGCACAAACTTCTCAAGTTAGAACTCAAGCCTGGACAAGAGGTCAGATTAAGCAAAGCTTTATATTCTCTGATTCAAAATTCAAAAGAAAAATATTAAAGGTGTCAGGATATTCTAAAATAATTGATGTACTCTGAAAAAATAATAAATATGTACACTGTATGACTTGATTTCTTCAGGTGGAGCTGTGCAACATGATATTAGACTGCTGTGCGCAGCAGAGAACATACGAGAAGTTTTTTGGACTGCTTGCTCAGGTAATGGTCAAACAAGACATGGAAGGTCTCTAATGTAAGAAATAACCGGAACTAAAGACATTAGCTACAAACAGATTTTTATGCCCGCGGAATCTTCGATTCGGGGGCATATAGTTTTTGGTCTGTCCGTCTGTCTGTTTGTCCGCAAAAACTTTAACATTGGACATAACTTTTGAATGGCAAGTGATGGGACTTTCATATTACACATGTGTGTTCCTTATGACAAGCCCTTTCTACTGGTACCAAAATTTTTGACCTCCTGACTTTGACCTACTTTTCAAAAACTTTAACATTGGCCTTAACTTTTGAATGGTAAGTGATAGATTTTTCATATTTCACATGCATAATCCTTTTGGCAAGCCCCTTTCACTGGCATGTGGAATCCGGGGGCATCAGTGTTTCACAAACACATTTTGTTCAAACCTTGCTTTGGAGAGGTCCATTGTTTACATTTCTACAATTTTTGACCAAATTTCAGCTTGTTTGAAAGTTTCCTTATGCTAGAGTATTTGCTGATACTTAAACTCCACATGTAGACTTTATTGTATAGATGGCACATCACATATTAAAATACATTTCAGTTCTGAAAACAAATATCCCAGTAAACACTAATAATGTAATTAACTTGACTTTATGCAGATTGTAATGTTGCTATTTTCACAATTTTTGCACATTTATTTACTTCTTGTACAGAAATATTTGAAATCAGAGAAGTTTGATTTGTTTTTATAACAAGTGTCCTTAGTTTTGATGTTTGCTTTGCAGCGCTTCTGCATGATTGACAAGAAGTACATCGAGCCATTCCAGAACATGTTCAGGGAGCAGTATGATACAGTACACAGACTGGAGACCAACAAACTCCGGAATGTCGCCAAGTTCTTCTCTCATCTGCTGCACACCGACGCCATTTCATGGGAGGTAACTCTAACTTTTAAGTAATACATCAATAAATAGAGAGAGTGAACTATTATCATTTTCATTTTTTTTTTTATTTTTTTTTTATTTTTTATTTTTTTTTATTTTACTGTAGCATTTGGTTATATAGATATTTTATAATAAGTCAGACACGGACCATTATCTTAATAGATATCCTCAAAAAGATTTGACCCAGTAGAGACATTTCAAATTTGTCAAATGACTCCATGTTTTGACAAAATGTTTTTTCCAAGTTCATGCTGAAATTTATTGTACCTGGAATATAAAATGATTATCATGTCTTTAAACATAAATTTTGAGAGGGAAATGATGGAATGTGGTGAAAAATTGTTATTAGAAAACCAAACCTGTTGTACTTTTTAGGTGCTGGAGGTCATCAGACTAAATGAGGATGACACAACTTCGGCGAGTCGAATCTTCATCAAAGTATTATTTCAGGAATTGTCAGAGTACCTTGGTTTACCAAAACTCAATGACAGACTCAAAGATCCGTAAGTTGTGGGTCCAAATCAAACCAATGATCTGTAAGTTGTGGGTCCAAATTAAACCAAAGATCCGTGAGTTGTGGGTCCAAATTAAACCAAAGCAGAATCAATCACAAAGAATTTTAAAGATATAGCAAGTCATTTACAATTATTTATAGACTAAGGATATCCGACAGTAAAATTAACTTACCGTAGAAGTTGTCACAAATCAACCATTAAATTCAGTTCAGTCCACCAATGTTAAACGTAAAAGTGTATATTAATACCATGAAATTTAAAGTCTAAGAACAAACTTCCAGAGAATTCTTTTTCTAGAAAGTATATCATGGAGATAAACAGTTCAAGTCAAACTCTGACCAAAAAATTGTTTTAAAAATATTAAATATCTAGAATCTTGTCTTTGACGGTGTCAGTTGAGCACAATGTAGTACACAACAAAAGATGTACCGATGTGATTACTTCATGCTATTAAAGTTTTTTTTAGTTAACTGATATTCAAACAGAAGGGACCACCCCCCCCCCCCCCCCCCCCCCCCCCCCCCCCCCCCCCCCCCCCACATACATGTAGTATTAAAAAGCATATTTATACTCTCAAAGTTAAGATTTGCCATTATCAGAGATGAATATTTGTTGATATTTAAATGTTAGACCTTAAAGCTGATGTTTATAAGAAGCCACGCTTGAAGATAAGTCACCATTTTCTTCCATTCTGAAATATTTGTAATATCAGCCAGGTATGCCAGTAAATAAATAAAACAGGTTACCCAGCAACGTGTACAAATATCAGATTGTTGCACATATTTTACCCGATTTCAAGTTATTATTTCTTTCAACATTTAAAATATGTAAAGAATAAGCTGATCTTGAACGTTATCATTTAAATTGATTATAGAAGATGGATTTCATTATATATGGTAGAATGTACTTAAAATTCCTGTAAAATATAGTGTGATATTTTGATTTGATTAAAAGTATTAAAAAAAGTATGTTGTCAAGTCAACAAAATTTCCATGTACAAAAAATAATAAAACCAGGAAACTACTTTAATTATTATAGACACCTGTATATTTTGTCACATTTCCATGTTATGTATCAAGTCGTAACATAGATGTGTATATCTTCACAGTGTTGTACACATACACACGTATATAGACAAATATTCTGTATGACTTTTAACATAGACATCTGCACATGGCTTTTCTTTGGTAGGACCCTCCAGCCCTACTTTGAGGGATTGCTGCCCAGGGACAATCCTAAAAACACCCGGTTCTCCATCAACTTCTTCACCACCATCGGTCTCGGTGGCCTGACGTGAGTATGCTTTACACGTCTGATTACTGTCGTATTCTTACTTTCTGGTAATTGTTATGAGGAAATTCTCAACTAGAAGGTCACGAGCTCCAGCCCCAGTTGTGCGAAATTTAAGACATAAATATGGATTGTGATTGCTCCTCTGCCAGACACTTGGCATATAACACTGAGAATTGCAGGTCTTTCTGCCAGACACTTGGTATATAACTCTGAGAATTGCTCCTCTGCCAGACACTTGGCATATATCTCTGAGAATTGCAGGTCTTTCTGATAGGACATTAAGTCCTGGTTCAAGGCAGGCATTTGCATGTTAAAAGAAATCTTGCTATTGTTAAGTACTAATGTTAACCAGAGGTTAATATGTCTTGTTGTGTGTGTTACATATGTTTCTTGTTGTGAGTAACTATTGTTAACCAAGTGTCAATATGTTCTTGTTGTGTACTATGCTTAACCAGAGGTCAATATTGTCTTGTGTTGTACTATTGTTAACCAGGAGGTCAATATGTCTTGTTGTGTACTATTGTTAACCAGAGGTCAATATGTCTTGTTGTGTACTATTGTTAACCAGAGGTTAATATGTTCTTGTTTGTGTACTATTCATTACATGTATATCTCACGCTTTTGAGGTGAGACTCAACCTTTTTGAAGCAATCTCACGACTCACGCTGTCGCAGGGAACAAGTATCCCACCCCTAAAAAATATTTTGTTAAAATTTTTTTAGTAGTCTTTCTTATAACGATAGTCAAATTTTAAACTCACACTAAACACACACCGGAAGCAGCGTTATTGGTTCTTGCAATCGAAGGAATGAGGTACGAGAGTTATCGCCCTTGTTACTAGCGATATTGTAAATAAACTCAAAGTTTTCATGAATGGCTTCGTGCGATGTGATTTTTAAGGTAACCACATTTAACATTTTTGAGTACAGTGAATTTTTCATTATGCTTGATATATTTTGTTACACAGCGCATACAATTGCACAATAGTTTAATCCATTAGCTTGGGTGTCTCAATTTAGGCCTAATACTTTACGATAATTGCCTTTTGATCTGAAATATTTTGCTAGGGTGCTCAGGTGCTTGTTCATAAACACGGCAAACGTGTGTTGTTATAGGTCTACAGAAGAGTTTGAGAATATGTCTCAGTCTCAAAAGTTTATGAGACGTATTGGCTTGGGATATATGTAATAAAATGGCAACCATGCTCAATCAGATCAGTCAATTTGATTTGTACACTGCTGCCCACAAGATGTCAAAACGGCCCCATTCTTCTGACAACGCAGCCCCAAAGAAAAAAACGCTATTTATGCAAAATTCAGACGGGATGGCTTACTATATACAGCTGGTTACGAAGGTCAGACCGTGGGGAGACCCTTTTGCTTACTGCAAACCATGCAATTCGCACTTCAGCATAGCCAACTATTGATGTAAGTCAAAAAAGCCAAAAATGCCTGCAATGTCCAGAATCTTCTCCAAGAAGAATCTCCCATTAGTGAGACTAATGCTATTAAATGAACACTTGAATCTAGTGCTGAACTGCCGAAACTGCTTGTGACACTTGATAATTGCTTTTATAATAAAAAAGGAACTAAATCTAGTATTATTATGGCCTTTTATTACAGCAAATCATTGATATAAAAATCTCACCCAAACACCCCAATCTCAACCCTTAGCTCGGCAAAAATCTCACTCATAGGCAGTCGGAATTTATCACATGTATGACTATTGTTTAACCAGAGGTTAATAAATGTCTTGTGTGTACTATTGTTAACCAGAGGTTAATACTATTGTTAACCAGATGTCAATTATGTCTTGTTGTGTACTAGTGTTAACCAGAGGTTAATATGTCTTGTGTTGTACATTGTTAACCAGAGTTAATATGTCTTGTTGTTTACTATTGTTAACCAGAGGTTAATAGTTTCTTGTTGTGTACTATTGTTAAACCAGAGGTCATATTCTTGTTTGTGTTGTACTATTGTTAACCAGAGGTTAGTATGTCTTGTTGTGTACTATTGTTAACAGAGGTTAACTATGTCTTGTTGTGTACTTTGTTAACCAGAGGTTAATATGTCTTGTTGTGTACTATTGTTAAACCAGATGTCAATATGTCTTGTTGTGTACTATTGTTAACCAGAGGTTAATATGTCTTGTTGTGTACTATTGTTAACAGAGGTAAATTATGTTGTGTGTACTATTGTCTTGCAGTGATGATCTCAGAGAGCACTTGAAAAATGTGAAGAAAGAAGTCGCTCAACAGCAGCAGGAGGAGAGCTCCTCATCCTCCTCCTCCGACGATTCCTCGTCTGACTCCTCCTCCTCATCAGACGACAGTAGTTCCTCATCAGACAGCTCCTCAGGTAACTACCCAGTGGGAATCAAGGTCCTCAGTACTCCTTGCTTGTCATAAGAGGCAACTATATGGGGCGGTCCTTCAGATGAGACCGCAAAAACCGAGGTCCCGTGTCGCAGCAGGTGTGGCACGATAAAGATCCCTCCCTGCTCAAAGGCCATGAGTGCCGAGCAAAGGCCTAAATTTTGCAGCCCTTCACCAGCAATGGTGATGTATCCATGAGTGAAAAATTCTTATGAGGGACGTAAAACATTATACAATCAATCAGTCTCTTCATATAACATTGTGAAATGAAGCAGTCCGAATTCGATAAATGTCAGATGTTACTTTTAGAAAAAAAGATTTTTTTTTCGAATTGGGATGTCTTTAGAATCAGATTTTCAAGTGTTGCTTTGTAAATTTGATCTGAGGTCAAATAAGCCAAAGTTTTACTTTTATCTGCACAGCTGATCACATTTTCAGCTTAATCTTTTGATAAGCCTCCTTAAGCAAGAGATGAAGGTGTCTTCAAATGATATTTTGTGAAGAGAAAACAATGCATATTTAGTGATACAAGTGATGTGGGTTCAAGTGCTTTTTCCGTATAAGACCACAATTAGTTTAGGTATAAAGTTTTGCATAAATGTACAAGAAGGAAAATCTTCAATTTCTAGATATGTTGAGAAATCAATATGTAGGGAGAATTCCCCATATTACATATATTAACGAGTAAGAAAATCTATTTGGGAAATCAATGTGCAAGGAAATCAGTATGTAGGAAAAATGTCTAATCTTACATACATATGTAGAGAGAATTTGCAGTGATAAACTGGTTTGTGGTGACTAATTTTCGCCACTGAAATTATCTTAATTTACAAGATACATTGAGGGACTGGTTTTTGGTAAAAAGAAATTCATGACAGGGTTGAAGCTCAACTAAAATGCATTTCCAAGAACCATGTGAACTCCTATGTGTTATTTCAGGGAGCCCACAACAAAACAAGCTAACCCACATCTAATGAAAAATAATGCAAGAAATAAAAAGCTTAAACCATGAGACATGTGAATGGAATATTTTGTGTGTGTTTGTTTCATTAGATTGTTTGAATGTCGAAGTAATATTTAATAGGTGCGTAAATATACTCATAGCACAAAAACATTCAGTATTTTGTTTGTAATCCAACTACAATAATTTTTTCAATTTGTTCAAAATAACAATGATGTTTTCTTTGTACTTAAACAGTAGCTTTCTTCTTTTTTTTTTAATATCACTATGTCATAAGTGCTTTTTTTTTCGGCAAGCCCAAAAAGTGATCTTGCTGCTTGGCTTTGGTAAAAATCATGCATGTTAAAATAGGTCTCCAAATCACTTTATATTAAGGTAGTAATTACTTTAAGAAAAGCTTCAGGTTGCTAAAGACATTGATTACTGAACCTGATACACTGGTGACTGATTGTTCACAGAAATCGCCATGTGGGCGAGAAAGATAGCCCACACAAAATTTACTCGCAATTGGCTAGTGGGCGAATGCTAAGTTTACAACCTGCACAATCTTGCAAATATTCCTCACATGGGAATAAAAGTTGGTTTATACTGTAGTAATTTGATGATCTAATGAAATGTATTTTTTTGTATCACAGATAGCTCCTCAGAAGACGAGGCTCCAAGGAAGAAAAGAAAAGATGTAGCAGCCAAGGCTAGGAGTGGAGAGAAATCCAGAAAAGACCACACTAATGGGGACATACAACAGAGGGAGAAAAGGAGAGGGAGAGAGGAAAGTGCAGAGAATGGTCGGACTAAAAAGAGGGGCAGAGAAGAGAGTCCAGAAAATATACGATTAAAACGGAGGGGCAGAGAGGATAGTCCGGAGAATGTCCGGTCAAAAAGATACAAGGAACAGAGTCCAGATAATGTCCGGTCAAATAGGAGAGACAGAGAGGAAAATACCAAGAATGTCCGGTCAAAACGAGACCAGGAAGATGGTCCTGAAAATGTGTGGTCAAATCAGAGAGGAAGGGAAGGAAGTCCACGGGATGAACGATCTAGAAGGAGAGAGCAACGAGAGAGCCCGGAGAACATTAGATCCAAACGGGAAGACTCGAAATCTAATAGACTTAATGATAGGTACTCGAACGATGTTAACGAAAAATGGAGAGACCGAGAGAATGACAGAAGGAGAAACAGAGAGGAAAGTAATGACAACAGAGCTATCAAGAATAGTGATAGGAGGAGAGAGAGGGGAAATGAAGAGGAGGAATATGACGGACGGTCAAAGGGAAGGCAAAGACGAGGAGAGGAGGAGCAATATAACAGGCGGGCGGATAGCCCTGATGACAATTACAGAGGAAAATACCGCTCAAGAGAAGAACAGAGCAGGGAGTCAAAAAGAAATCAAGATTCTAGAGAAAATGGATATAGAGGAAGAAGTGCGGAAAATGAGAGAGATAGGAGTGGTAGAAATAGACCAAGAAGTCCTGACGATGATAGAGAACAGGGTAGATATAATCGTAGGAGAGAGGAATCAAGGGAGGAAAGAAATCAAAGATACCGGGAATCTGAGAGAAGCAGGAGACCAGAAGAGGAGGAGCAACGGAGGAGGTACAAAGACAATCAACAGAGGAGAGGGCGGAGCTATGAGGAAGAGGGGAGTGTAGAAAAGAGGCCCAGGCAAGACGACAGAGAGGCGGCTAGAGCTGGCAGGAAGAAGGAGGTAGATGAACCAGAGAGGTTGAATAGACACAGAGACGCAGAGAGGAGGAGGAGGAGAAGTTCTTCTGAAGAGGAGGAAGAAGAGAGAAGGAAACACAAGGAAGAGGAGGAAAAGAGCAAGAGAAATCAAGGCAGCAGTAGGAGAAGTGAGGAATCGTCTAGTGAAGACAGCGATTCCTCGAGTGACTCGGATTCCAGCAGTTCTGATGACTCGTCTAGTGACAGTTCTGAGGAGCCCTCGCCCCCGAGGAAGAGGAAGCACTCGGAGTCAGAGAGTGACAGTGTTAGAAATTCAGTGAAAAAAAGACGAGATTCGCAGGAATATGAGGACAAGCCGATGAAAGTAACAGAATAGTCTCAAAGAAATATCTCGTGCCAGGGGAAAGAGACACAGGAGATGAGAGTTTCCATATGCAAACTGAAAGTGCTCTCATTTAATAGGAATTTCATTGGTTGCATGTACATTAAAATTTACGTGCAGTTATTTCATATATATCATAGAACCCTAAGGGTTTTTTTCTAGACAAAAAAAATGGTTGCATTAAAAAAGTACTGAACACTTATTGATGAGTTTATATAGCTCTATTAAGGGGATAAATTGGATACTGAACTACACTGTACTGTGGCCATTTGTCAAGAAACATCGTTTATTGAACTCAATCTTGAATGCTAGTTCTGTATCTGTCTGTCGGTCTAAAGGCAAAGTCTTGTCCACTCATTGTTTAAAGACCTCTGCTTTACAGTTACCAAACTTTGGATAGTGATTGCACATGGAGAGCAAGTTGACTCCTATTAATTTTCAGGTCACAAGGTCAAACTAGACTTCACAAGATATTTTTGGCTGAATATCTTGAGGGTTTTGATTGACAGATGTCAAAGTTTGTACACAGGTTGGACCTAAGGAGTAGATGACCTGTATTGAAGTTCACAAGGTGAAACTGGACATCATATATATAAAACCATTTGCTTGACAGACATTAGATGATGTTGATTTTGAGGTCACAAGGTCAAACTAGACATTGTAAAATAAATGCCAGCTCAGTAGCTTGTGTCTTGTGAACCCTTTGTTCGACAGACAACAGACTTGTTCAGTGGTGCTACATAAGGAGTGCACAACTCCTATTGATTTTGAGGTCAAAGGTCAAACTTCTCTGGTAAGATATTGTCTGTTCAGTATATAAAAGATATGGATATCGAACCTGATATTGTGCAATCTAATTAAAATCAGACGTTGGATCAGCTCACATATCTACTGTAGGATCATTTAGATTCATGGGGCCAATTATCGTGGATTGCTGAAAATTTTCGGATTCGCCAGGATGTAATTTTGTGGATTTATATATTTGTAAGAAAGATAACTGAATGTGTTGAGGATGTAAGGTACCCACGAAAATTGAGCCATCATGAATTCTAATGATTCCACGGTACTTACTTACAGAACTGGACATGTTGGAATGTGAATATTTCTAGCACCTAATGGTAATATTAGACTGGGTACAATGGTTGTCCTTGGAGAGTAGCTATTGTTTTTCAGTTCACAAAATTTGACGTAATAGAATATTGACCACTCCATATCTTGAGACCTTTTCCTTGGCAAACTGGTTCCTCTTAAGCTTTAGGGATAGATGGCTCCCACTGGTTAAATCAGATCACGAGGTCAAAGGAAAGGTCATGATTTTGAATGATGGTTAATTTAGAAACTTCTGCTCAGTATCCTGGGAAATCACTAGTATATTGCACCATACTATCGTTTACACAATTTATTTATCGCCCATACTATCGTTACCACATTATTTATCGCCCATACTATCGTTACACATTATTTAAAGCAGTACAAGCTGCAAGTAATTCATGATGGTATAACTATTCAACTACCCAAATATGCTTTAAGTAACACCTTTCAGTATAAGAAGTATAAACCCCAACAGGGGCGGATCCAGGATTTCTTGAAAGAGGGGCGAGTGTTAGAATTTTAATCATTACAAGAGGCAAGGGGGTTATGGGCCGTGGCGCTAAAGGTTGGGCAGAATCCAATGGATGAAGCCCTGGCTGAAATTTTTTTATAGTTTTTGAGGACTTGTCCTGGTTCCATAAACAGGAATTTCTAAGACGAGGAGTCTGGGAACTGCTTTAGGCCCCCAGCGGGTCCAGTAAATTGAGAGGTTTTAGCATTTTCATTTGGTCTGGGAACACTATTTCAGCCCCCAGTGTGACCCCCCCCCCCCCCCCACCAGGTTACGCCCCATCCGGTCTCATTCAGATGATTTCCCGTATTATCATTTTTTGATAAACTTAGCAACCATACCGTACTTAATAAGACCTGTCGGACATTTTGCCGTATTTTCCATTGACCTTGGAATTATAGCTCTGTTCATTCAAATTTCAACCTATGACAAAACATTACTTAACACGTAATGTACAATCTCCTAAATTTTTGGAATTTTCAAAGGGGTGGGGGGTGGGGGGGGGGTGCAAATTAATACTGGTAATTCCCCCCAAAACACTCAATTGAATTGGCACATTGAATATAACACTTGCACATTTTGGTTTCAGGATGGATTAATGTATGTAAAATTTGAAAGTCTTCAGTTTTTGACCACCCTCACAAGCATTTCAGTCATGACCATCCCTCACAACATCAGGGTCATGTGTCAATCTCACATCACCCTCACAACATCAGGGGTCACCCTCACATCAGGGGTCATGTGTCCACCCTAACAACACCAGGGGTCATATGTCCACCCTAACAACACCAGGGGTCCTGTGACCACTCTCACAACATCA
>CAJDSM010018710.1:1052-13966 GCA_903981925.1 Ostrea lurida
ATAAAAGAGAGATGCGGACTCCGAAATAAATAAAAATATAAGATTCATTTCTTATTTACTTTCCTTCATAACCTTTACAAATATTTTCGACCAAAAGCTATATATATGCTCCCGAATAATACTTAGTCAGCTATAATTACAAACATTTACATTAACATATAATCAAATTTCAATACAAAAATGTTTTATCGTTTCTAAATAAATTCCTAAAAAGTTAATTTTGATTGAAATGAAGCATATTTTCTCGATTTTATTCTGAAGAATATCCAGACAGTTCCGATCTGCGTTTTAGCAACACTTGTTTTTCACGGATAGTGGTTGTCAGTTGGTCTAGCAAGTTGATTAACATAATACACTCCAGTTAATATCCTTTTCTTGGGTAAAAAGTCCAACATAATAACGCCTTTTGCATCCCAAAATAATGTGGACATCACCTTGCCAGCAAATTGTTGCGTCTTGGAATTATTTTCTTTGGCCTCGATGGACCCAGACCCTACCTACAAACGACTCCGATTCTCTAGCTCATTATAATAAACCAAGTCTCATCTACAGTCAACAAACACAAAAGAAAATAATCTTTTGACCAAAAACGCTTCAACATGGCGCTGCATACCGATGCTTTGGTTGCCCATTTTGTTTCTCACCGGCCCCCGGGGGGGGGGGGGGGGGGGGACTTTACTGTATACCGATATAGGTAGGGATGTGCAGCTTGGAATAGGTAGCCTTTTTCCACTACAGAATATAATGACAAGGTATAGAAAGCAGCATGAAATAATTGACAAGGTTATTGTTTACTCAATTAATTATATGAATGGCCTTCGCTAAATTTGATCCAGCTTTGGCAGTCCTTGTTTGCTCATATGGAAAAGTCACCATTTGAACAGAAAATTATATGAAAAGGTATACAATCTCAAATCTAAAATATATGAAAAGGTGGGGGGTCTGCAATGTCAGCGGCACATCCCTACCCATAAAAATTACAAAGTGCCCCCCCCCCCCGGGCTCACCGCCAAGGGGTTGAAGACTCCTTGGGTTTGTTAGCTTGCGTATACCTAAAATGATCACGCAAGATTGTTGGAAATGCTACCATGTGAAATGCCTGCGCTGTTTCTCCCACCTGAATTTGCCTATCAGAGTATACCAGATCCTGGACTTTATTACACATTTCATCGTCGGTGTCATCCAGACCTGGCTTCATGACATCTTATGAAAACATTCTATTGCGTTTGAATTCCTCTACCCAGAATTTAACCTGAGCATAAAATGGTGTAATCTCAGTGAGATTAGTCGAGGCTAATATTTCGACTGGTCTCCTCTTTCGAAAGAGGCCCAGTCCAAATATTAGCCTCGACGCATGTCACCGAGATTTAAAATGGTGCAGAAGACTCACACACATTGGCTAACTCACCGTGGATTTTCTTGTCCGTTTCATAACAGTGATCAATCTCGGAAGTCCTAAATAAAGATAAAAACAAGAGTTTGGCAAAAACACGGAACCCCTGCCACACACAGAGGTGGGATCAGGTTCCTAGGAGGAGTAAGCATCCCTGTTGACCGGTCCACCCGCCGCGAGCCCATAGTCTTAATCAGGTAAACAGAACAATCCGTAGTCAAATCAGTGTGTGAAAACGCGGCTTAACCATGGCTATGAAACACATCAGGCAGCATTTGACTCAATGGTAGATCATATTGGTAAACTAAATTGTTATAATGGACCATAGATTTATGAAATACGCATGGCAATTCTGCATCCAAGAATAAAACATGTTTTGAAACAAAGCATGAAAATCCTGACCATCTCCGTCAATGGGAAAGGCTGGTTACTTATTGTTTCGCCCTCGTAATATGCACTTTAGAGTATTAGTAGCAAAGGTGCTTCAACAGGTAATCTGATGGATCACAAGATAAAATACTTTTACTGAAGAAAGGGCAGCTGTCTATGCTGCTGCAATAGAATCAATTATACAGATTTAATTACACACATTATTTTTATCTGGTTTCTTTCCTTTCCTAAATCATAGTTGTTACTTTCATTTCAATTGGATAGATGTTCTATAAATTATGTAGCATGGTTACACGATAAGAATATATACTTGTACACTCTCAGTGATTGGTTAGTTGGTGGCAGAGTTCAGAAGTTGTACTTTCTCCACGAACCTCTCCTAGCTAGGTTAATATAAATTCTTTTTCTTTTATTAGGTCAAGACTAGTTTGGACAAGTACAGTCGAACCTTGTTATCTCAAACTTAATGGGACAGAGAAAAAGATTCCGAGATAACTGTGGATTTGAAATATCAAAGGTAAAAATACTTTAAAAATAGGTGGCTGGGACTCCCAAATCACTTTGACATAACCATATGGTATTCGAGAGGCCAACTGCTAACGAAAAAGTTGATGCTGCAGGGTTATAACGAATCTCGTTTAAAGTCATCATTTCGCAAGTTCTACGGTCGCTATAATGACCTTGTTTGCGATTACAAATTATCACTAAGTCATATGTTGACTGATTTGTTTCATACCGTTTGTTAGACTGTCATTTTCCTACTAGATTTGACTACGGGTAATCCCGTTTACTTTATTTCGCCTAAGGGCTCACGGCGGGTGTGACCGGTCAGCAGAGGATGCTTACTCCTCCATGGCACCTGATCCTACCTTCGCTTTGTCGGAGGTCCGTGTTGCCCTACACTCGATTTTGTATATGTTTTTTTGGATTATGATTACGTTTGACACAATGTTAACTTCGCCTTTTTATATTAGTGTTTGAGATACCAAAGTTCAACTGTATATGGCTTCACCTTTCTATTACCCCTATTTTAATGCCTTTTTACACATTTATAGGTCATTACATCTTCTCCTCCAATAGTTGTTATTATTGTCTTGTGTGATTTGTGAAGAGTTCAGGCAACAGAGCCTTGTATGCAACTGAACTGGTTAAATTGCCCAGGAGTTCAACATATAGATCTCCTATTGCTATGCAAACAGAAAGCCTAGTTTTTAATTCATCATCAGGATTATGGTCGTCTAAAGAGTTGAATAATCATAATTATGTTCTGATGCTGTAAGATTCCAGATTGACGTAAAATTTAATGCAACAGTATAATCGCAGACATTTCAAATCAATATATCATCTCCATACTAGTAGACGAATGGCCAATTGCATGCAGAGTAGTTGGTAGATCTATAAATACATTCTTCCCCTCTACTTGTTGAAGAATACAATGTGTAGAATTTTGTCAATACCATTTCAACATCCCTCCCTAGCATGGTACACTAATAAAAAAAGAAAAAAAGAAAGAAATTATGCGAGTGAACAAAAAAAGTTGGTACAAATTTACCATAGCAACTTCAGTAGGACTAGATCTTGCGCCAAACAATAGATCTAATAGATATTTGTAAAACAATTCAGAAACAATACACTTTTTTGTGAAAACAAGCAGATTCGTGGATGGTTTGCCACAACATTGTGACACTCGCCTAATTTCCATTTTCTATCCGTTTGTCATTCATCATTTTCACTTTTGTCCATTATTTCAAAGACTTAATTTTCTCTTACATACACCCACTCCAATAAATGCATGGGTCAAGACATTTCACTAAGGTGGGGTCCATTTTGACAATTTTATGCCCGGTAGTCCAACCTATACTGAAATACGACGTACAATAATATCCATCTGACCACTGCCACATTCCTCAAGTCCAAATATCAAATCATGGGTGTAAAAATGTAGCCAAGAAATTGGGCTGCTCTTATCCTCATCAGATAACCCCCCCCCCCCCACCCCCCCCCCCCACCCGTGGACTTCAAATTTCTTCTATGACGGACCTTTCATTATATCCCCTCCCAGTGGTGGGTCCAGGAGAGGAAGGGTGTTCGTGTCAGAAAAATTTTCTAAAAGAATTTTTTTTTGGGTACAATTTGAGCCCCCCCCCCTTCAGAAACCAAATTACATTCTACCCCTTTTTTCAAAAATTCCCTGATCCTTCCTGGCTTCCTCTCAAGCTTTAAATTTACAATGTACATGCACATATATTGCGTCCATGTTCCATTAATCAGAATAATTCTTTTCCCACAAAACTAAATTTAGTAGATCTACACTCTTACTCTATTTCTCTTCAATATTATCTTATTAAAAGAAGTAACTAAATTTAGAATAATAGATGAAAGTAAACCCATCGTTTTCACTCCACAAAGTGTGTGACGGTACTTTCAGTACTTTGATTCCCACACAAGTTAATATTTAGGTCAACGAAGTTAAAATAACTTGTAGGTGAAGGTCACTGTCGTCCGCCATGGCCTGGCTTCCATTTTGAAAATGAATTTAATACAAATAACACATAAACCCTCAGTAGATACAATGTTTAACGTATGAAGATTTAAGCACATAACATCACCGACAATACTATATTTTTAGTTTTCCCATTGAATACGGATTAAAAACACTTCCAAAGCATTCCACAAATGTCTTTCGTGTCAACAGAGTGCAACGCCATGTTGCAATATTTGTTATGGTTGGTTGGAACTCATATTGGGTTTCGTTGATTTTAATTGACATAATGAGGAAATCAATGAAATCATAAATAATGTTCAAAGATATGAAAATTTTTCCTGTAGATATGAGTTATAATTTTTTACATTTTGTCTCGCAGGTGCGAGACTTCCCATTTTAACGAATGAAAATGCCTGTTACAAATTTTAGTCGGAGGTATGTTGATATTATCCAATCCCAAAGAGGCTTTTTTACCCGCGTAGAATCAAAGCCTTGCGACCTCCAAAGGTGAGTACCCTTAAAAGATCCCTTATATCCCTTAAAGTACCAATGCCACACTAAAAACAATATGCTATTCTTGAAGAAGAAAGAAAAAACTAATTGGGGTCACAAACAAAAAGTACATTTGATGGGAACTTAATCTCATTTTACTCCATGAAAGTTGTCCATACTGTGTGTTTTAAGCACGCTTCTTAAGAGATTCCAGACTTTGGATAAGCCTTTGTGGTGGAAGTATAGCATTATCTTGGCATTGCTGGTTCATAAGTCTGAACTAAAGTCTCTCCTGCAGTAGATGAAAGAGGTATACTGAATGTTCCTTGTCATTCAATGATTAGATTTCAGATGAAGTGTTTTGATGCTAGGTGCTAATCAGTGTACATTTCACCAACTCTTCAAAACTGTTAGCTATGAAAACTTCATATATATATAGTACATGTATTCTGCATATTTATTGGCCTTGGTATACATGGCATACTATAAAAACTACCACAGATACCGAACTCGTGGTTAGGTTATGAAGTTGTTGCATTTTAAAAATCTTCCAAGACATTACATTGTAGTACCATAAACTAGATAGAACTGTATCTTTAAAATGATTGTCAAGCAAAGAGTCTCACAGTATTGCAGTTAATTTTGTTGTTATTGATTTGTGCTGACCCAAAAGCGAATCACTTTGTGCCTTGTGCTATATGCACAAAGTAGAAGATGAATATATATATATATTTGTTTAACTAATGTTATGTACAGTAAAACATGGTTATAGTGAACTTGCAGAGCCAGCATAAAACAGTTTGTTATATCTAAACTCTTGTTATATCCGGTGAAATTTTTGTAATTTTCTACTCATTCAAGAATAGATTTCACTTCACAATTATAAATCATAATTCATTATTTTTGTGGTCATTATAGGCTTGTTTACTGTATACGTACACAATTGAGGTGTGCAGGTCTGTACAAAACATAGAAAAGAACAAAAAGGGCAAAAATGTAATATCTGACAGCATATAGTATTTTGTTAAAGCAGGTACAATGTTGAAAGTACTTCAAACAATGAAAATATGAGCCACACATAATCAAAATGTGTTTAAAGATTAAAAAAATTTATCTTATATTTGGAATCAAAACACCAGGAACAGTAAAGTTATACGTGCAGATTAAAATTGAAATTTGGAGTCTTTGTAGAATTCGATTTTGTTTTTGCATTCTAATTACATTGATCATGATAGTCCTATGGTTGGGGTGTCCACTTCACAACCTAGTGGTCTCGTTTTTGATTACCAGTTCTGGCGGCCTTGTCAAACTTGGACAAAATATAGAAAATGACCAGCAGCCATATGTTAAACTTAGGACATAGAATATGAATAAAAGCGGAAGTCTTGGGTTTTAATGCTCTGACGATCATGCATAGGTCGGAATTTGTGGCACTTCACATACAGCTGGCGATGTTCATACATGTATGAATGAAAGATTCTTGAATGGAATTTATTCCAACAATGAAAATTATTCTTATAACATCAGCAACAAGCAGTTAATCATTTATTTAAAAAAAAAAAAAAACCCCAAAACTCACACATTAATTATGAAGATTGTACATTATAAGAAACTTAAGGGTATCTAATAACTAGTAGTGTTTTTAGGAAGTTAAGTTTTACATATGTTAAAGAATGCAGAATATTTTACAAAACACATATAAGTGTTTAAAGGATTTTGTGTGCACCCTTTGCCTTGGTGACATGATAAAAGATTAGATTGTGTAATAAATCTCTTGTTCAATCTGTGATTAAGAAACACAGTGCTGAAAATATAACATTCAGAGGAGCAATTTGTATCCATATTGAATTCTTAAAAATATATTTATTTAATAGGCGCACATTGTTTATATATCTTGAAAATTGTAATGACCTAAATAATGACCTTTTGTAACTTATCAATATATGCAGATAAAGGGCTCTACATCAGATACCACAAAGTGATTTTATGATAGTAATCCCTGAAGATGATATACATGTACTGACGCTGATTATTTTGCCGTTTCATCACATATTTTTCAGTCCTGTTTAGTGTGTATTGCCCCTGCTATGCACACATACACAGCTCTGTTCTATATAATGTTCCAAGTTTGATAAGACTGTGTCTTGATCAAACAAAACATAAGTAAAAGGGCATAAACTGCTCAAAGATAACCTTAAGGGAGATATTCCTTGCATACAATTATGGGAACAGTACACAGTGGTATACTTGTTCAACCATTAATTTTGATGTACTCGGTATTGAAATGTTGGGCTGTATTGTTTTTTTTGTTTGTTTTTTTTTATTTTTTCATGAGGTGTTGTTTAGGACTTACAAAGGCATCTACTCATACTTAAAATAATATACAATTACACATGCCTACTAGTTGTACTTGTATATACATGTATACACATGTGGGGATTGGGTTTTGGATCTTTACATGATTGATGAATATAGTTACAAAACTGTGCACACTTATAGATACATATGTTTATATGAATGAGAGAGAGATTGAGAGAGTATTGTTAATGATTTATTCATATTGGATTAGGAAAAAGTAAACCACTCTCTGCGTGTTCTGTGTGTAATTTAAACTCAAAAACTTTTTTTTTTTTTTGTGATGAAGGTTTTGTCTGTGATATTGAACATCTGTCTCCACATTGTATAATTTTTTTTTGTAAATCAGGACTCCGCGAAGTGTAGGCTGAATTCCGCAGCAGAAATTCTTTCAACTCCACAATTCATAATGGAATGATTATGATACACATGTATATTACTGTTTTAGCAGCTAAGCTCTTGTAAGTTTACCAAAGATAAAGGGTGGTGTTTTTACAGGGAAATTAAGCTTAAGACTGAGCAATCTTAAAATGAGGGTGGGGCTAGTACTGATGTAGAACAAGGACGGAAGAAAATGCTCATATTGCAAGAGAGGGGCGCACAGCATCGCATGTGCTGAGTCATCTTCATTTTATATGATTTATAAGTATACATACATGTTTTACTGAGTGAATTTCTGATGCATTTCACCAGACCAAGGACAGTTTTAAGCACTGTCTACAGGCGATAGACACAGTGCAATAAGGTGTACCAAAATCAGAATGTCTTTGAACACCATCAAAAATGTAAACTGTAGAAAAAGTGTCTCTTTTGGTGTGGCAATGCAGATACTTTAGCATTTCGTCTAATTGAAGTTGATTGTGATGTTCAAATATACAGTATGGATCTAAACAAGACATGGTGTCACCTGTCCAACAATTAACATTGAAATTTGCCTGAATCACTGTACGTTCTAGTGCAGTCAATATTTTGTCGAAAGCAACATTTTGGGTAGTATAGTACATGCTACTAATAAATGTAGTCAAATTTCAAAGTAGTGTGTAATAGTCATGAAAACTGTATGATCATGGAATAGTGCTGTAGGTGAATCCCTTTGTTCTAGATATAATTATTCTAAAGATTTGTAATTTAGCACTGATATAGAGTAGCATAAAGTGCCTTTGGTACTTGGTCCCACTGAAGTACACAGTAGTTTTATCTCACCGCCAGTCCACCAGAGATGGAGCAAATGCATATAATGCTATTGTACAGTATTCACTTAGTTCAGGAGATTGTGTACGCAATACAAACTCCTGACCTTGTGACTTGTATAACTGTCTGTCACATGGGTAAAGTACTGTCACGTTTGTACTTGTGCCAGACTATTACAGAATATTAGTACCTCCTGCTATTTCTGTAATATATAGGGATTTTGATATTTCTAGAATATAGGAAATCTAGGATTTGTTAATGTTTAGATACATGTATTCCGAGTAACGGATTCTGGAATATATTCCTTATAGATATAGGGATGCTCTTGATTTGTTCTGAGTATTCACAGTACATGTAGATAGAGGTTGTGGAATTGGTGTAGGTGATTATGGAATTTGTGTAGGTATTCCCAGTATTCATCTGGGATTTGTCTGGCCATATTTAACAAATCAAAGATTCTTTATATATACATGGGAATGTGGCTATTGCAGGCAGTATTGGTATTATAACTCTAAGAGCTAACCTGGGAAATTCACCTGCATATGAGGAGTTTAAGGATAGGCCAGGGCCAGTAATTTACCAGTATTAATATTAACCACAAACACGGATCTGGCTGAGAAATTTACTTTCAAATTTTCTCCGTTTCCATACAAACCATACATTGGAAGTGGATTAAATTTCTCTTTCAGAGAGGTAACTCTGACACAAGCGTTGACCTTTTTGTTGGCATTTTTCTACCAACAAAATGTGGTTCTTTTTTCTCCACCAAGATGAAAACCTATAAAATATGTATGTGTTGGCAGTTATATCTGTCTTAGTAAAGATTCATTATACTGAGGCCTTGATAGAGGGAAAGCTGGCCACACAACTGAGCCGTCTTTGGAATGGAAAGCAGTTCACGGACTGAGCGTCCGTAGAGATATGCGACCTCGTAAGAAAGAGGTTTTTTACAGAATAGCTGAAACAGTTTGATGGTCCCCACAGAAGAAATGGCTGGTTCTACATGTTAATGATCTACCCCCGGATTAAAAACTGTTTCAATGGACATTGAATATTCTGAGCAAAAACTGCGATTGATTCTTTCGATATTATTACGCAACTGTTAAATAAAAGACTTGAAAATAGGTTACCGATAATTGGACTACAGTGGCCAAAGATATCACTGCCACCTGTTATTTTTAAGACGGTAGTTAAATGTTTGCAAGCGTCTTCCCACCAACTGCAGGTGCGGGAAGGTGCACACCATCCCTTTAGCCTTTTTGAGGAGGCGAACTTTCTTTTCAGAACATGGTCAATTTGAATAAACGGACACACATATCGGTATTTAACGAAGCTAGCAGGAATCACATCCGGGGCGGCTGCGTACACGTAATGTCAAACCAACAAAAATCTTCAATCGTTTGCTCCAGAGCAAGTTCATAATTTCATGAGCCTGAAATTCTTTGTACATCATACAAAAGACAAGACATAAGACTTTACAACAGACGGTCAAACATTGTTAACAAAAAGTCTCTGTATCAAAGGAAAATAAGATGCTACATTATGATATATGGCCATAGTTGCTGGTCTTAAACGGCTTTTGATATTCTTGATTTTCACTGACGGAAAAAAAAAAACAACATTGTGTTATTGTTATGTTACATTTTGCACTGCATAATTAAATGGTAAGAATGTATATGAACACTTATGAAAATAACAAAATAGCACTAGCTTAAACTTGTCAGAGCGGGGAATTTAAAAATGGAAAATTTTGATGAGCACATTGTATTACAAGAAGTTAAAGCATGCTTCAGTTCCATTCAGAAACTGCTAGTTCCATTCATTATCACGAAAACAGCACTTTAAATTAGAACAAAAGGGGGAACGCATGCAAGCAAGGGTATTTCTGGGAGGGCATCATTTTCTTAGACAGATTTTCTACTTATGCCAAGAAAATTCGACGCAAAGATTACAGGAAGCAATTATGGAAGATTGGCCTGTTTTATACTAGAATTTAAAACACTGTTTTATATCTCTCCCCTGTTGCGCCTAGTGGGCCACTGTGCTGTGTAAATTATGTCTGTTAGTATATTTATGTAGGTGCACCACCTTCCATCGATAATATTACCAGCTATTCTGACATGCCTTCCAGAGAAAGAATGGCGACACCACAAATAAATCGAATACTATTTATTCAATACAACTCTGCATGCTGAATATGTGTATGACAAAATGGCTGGATCCGTGTATTGCATTACAGTTAAATTGAAATGTGGAACGCTACAAAGTGTTCTGGCTTCTGCACAGAAAACATTCACAGAAAACCACGTATGATGTGTGATGTGTGTTAAAGTGCCGTTTCAAAATTCTTTGCCAGTTCAATTTCATATTTGATTTTGTGTAATTTCAATGCTAATACATTATAGAAAGGTGTTTCTTAGTACCCCACTGCATTGTGAATTAGACAACCGTTCTTGAAGTGCACATTTTGACATAGTCCTAGCAGGTTCAAATTCCTGTATCAACCACAAACATTTCCACAAAAACGTTATCTTTGTTGTAAAAATGGTTGAACTGCAGACTTGTTCTTACAAGTACTAGACAAGAAACATATTAATCTCCAGGGCAATTTTGACAACCAGTCTAGAAAAAAATTCAGAGCTGTTTTTCTGGAGATAGAGCCATGTGTTGGCAGTAATTACAATTCGTTTTTCCTAGCAATACCATATTTAGTTGCTCCCTTAATTCACCTCACTGGGACAGAGAAGACATAATTAAGCTGATAATTAGTGCGACACCTTAACTATGTTAACTACGGAAATTATTCACATTCCTCTGTTCTTCAAGTTCATGAGTTATCTTTGCTAGGGCATTATGTACCGAGTCATAATATACTTAATACAGTTTTTTCTATCATATTAATCTCTTGAATGCTTTCAAGTTTAAACTTGATCGACCTATATCCAATTGAATATTCTTATTAGGTTGTTCAGTTTTTTTTTTAAATTGTTTCTTTCTTTTATTTTATTTTTGTATTTCTTTCAAGTCTACGGGAACATAAACAAATAAACTTTAAGTTATTAAACTGTATGTATATTAAAAGGATGTCGACCATAAATAATTCATGTAAGGCCACATAAATGTATTCGGAAAAACATGTCATAAATTGTACATCAAAATAAATGTCACCCTCAACCAATTGCTTACGAGGCAGGACCAAGAGCAGCCGGTCTGAAATCAATGGCTGCTTGATTCACGCTGGAAACTATCAAATTAAATTGATTTCGGTTTAATCAACTGATATATTGTAGATGTTAGAGACAAGTTTCTAGATTGGCTGACTAAAAACAGGACATAGACCTTTATAACTTAAATCTACATTTACAGCAATAAAAATGTGCAATGTTATGCATGGGACAATTTTGAAACTACGATTTTCCGGTGGGAAATTCATTATCCGTCACAACAGAGCTGAGGCGAGAGGGGCATATGTAGTATTAATCAATGCATGCGAGAAATCAACGCGATTTGTAACACCAACACAAAAAGCTTGTGTACAATGCGTTGTGTTCAATTTATGTGTGTTCCATGGGAAGCTGTGGTTGCAGTTCTCCTACCAGAATTTGCTTTTTTATCTGACAATTCGACAAGATCAACTACTTTATGACTAGCATAGCACAAAATGCTAACACATGTTCATATCATCAAGTAGTATTTATACATGTTTCACACAACATACCTACATACCCAAAGAGGAAACATAACGTTCACTGATAGTTGTAAACACTTACTCAGTACTATCTAAGATACATTTAATAAACGACCAAATTGTAGTACATGTGCAGCTAAGGGCGGTTTGTCATGAACTCTATCGACTCACATAAATATCACAAGTCAGCTACATTACTTAAATGGACACAAAACTAGCATGGAGAAAAATGTTAGAACACAACAGTATTAATGAAGTATTAAATAAACATAGGAGAGTCATGACATGTAGGTAGAGTACTCAAGTGGGAAACTAGCAAAATCAACTTGAATACATACTCATTACCTGTTGATTTCACTATCAAACGTACAATCTTAACTTTAAAAAAATACGTATTCACATACTAATGTAGGTTGTACGACGATGCTATTAAACATCAAGGTCTCAATAATTCAATGGAACGTACCAGAATTAACGTTGGTAACAATATCATGTTAGGTGCAGGTGTTTTTATTTGGGTAAATCGTGGCTCATGTGATGAAGTGTGCACGATGTTTAGCTTTCCACTACACTGATATAATGATTTCCCTACAATCACTGAATGTTATCGCTTACAAACATACACAATGCTTCTCCGTAACACAGAGACTACAATCCCTGATTCACACGGAATTACCTATGACATACTAATATGATACCAGGAATACCTAAACAATCCCTATTGATACACAGGAATACCTACACAATCCCTATATGATATTTACAATCAGGAATACCTAAACAATCCTCTATATGATACACGATACTTCAAACAATCCCTAGTATGTATTACACCAGGAATGATACTAAACAATCCCTATAGATACACCAGAATACTACTAACTAGGATCATTTTGTATACAAAAATACCTTATATAATC
>CAJDSM010018711.1:11632-28543 GCA_903981925.1 Ostrea lurida
ACAAAATTTTGGCCACCCACGAACATTGGCCCCCACGAATTAAAATAATTCCACAGTACTTTTTAAAATATACTTAAGTACAGTAAAACAAATTTTCCTCATATAAATTTTCATATACAAAGTAAACGCATACATACGTATGTACAACTTCATCTGTGACAGTGTGGAGATCAAGAGTTATTCTAAATCGATCATGCATGACATAATGGAAAGCTGATGTGTTTATTACGGTTCTGAATCTTTCAGAAACTCTGCCCCAAGGGGAGGATACTCTGGACAAGGAAAGACTGAAGATGGGGGAAAAGAGACGGTAAGTGTTTACAATGCTGCTATAACGTTAATTCAAGTTTAAAATGCACTCGTTGAATGCAACGTAGAAGTTGTGCAAGATAGATCCTCTTTGAAGGTCAGAAGGGAATTGGTTAATATTTTGATAGTCCCTCCTGAAAGGTTCCACTCTTCCACTACAAAATACCCAAATAATTGTACAGTCTAAAGAATGTTTAATGTTTCATCATTAAAAAAAAGAATTCAAGAAATCATTTATTATTGTTTTGTATTTCAGTTCCTGAATTATCTCCGGAGCCAAGCGAGGGCCCTGATAATGTTTGCTGGTATGCTGCCTTACAGATTACCAGGCGATACTAACGCTCGTCTTGTTCAGATCGAAGTGCTGATGAATTAATTTCAGACACTGGTGCTAGTTATGTGTTGGAACACTCATTGTTATACATGTGAACATTCTGTATTTTAAATAAAAATAAAAAAAAGACTTGAAAAGTGACTTCTCAGAATTGCAATTCATATAGCCCTAAGGAGGACGTGGAATACTCAGTACAGAGTGCAGTCCTGCATTACATACATGTAGTTACAGACCAGATGAAATTTGTGACCTTGACCTTTTGTAAATGAGATGCATGATAAGAGAAAAGCAATGTTTGGGTGTAGTATGAGTGTGACTGTATTACAAGACATCACATTAATTCAAAAACAACATGTAAAACTTTGTTTCAAGACTCAATTTGTTACAACGTATTGCTCAGACACAATTTCAAATAAAACCTTTCTCTCCCAGTTGGAATGATTTTCAAAAAATGACCCTGGATTAGGGTCAAGACACCATCAAGATTCAATGAGCAGCAGCTTACTTAAAGTATTGCAAATTATGACAATGTCACAATGCAGTGATTGAAATAGACCTTCAAACCTAATTTGTTTGTGTGAAAAACATTTCAAATATGAATGCAATTTGGATTATACATTTGATGTCAGGCAAGTCAGTCATACTCTTATGGCCACAAGTATTGAAACAAAAATCAAGGTGTGTTTGTAAAACACTGATGTCCCCGAATTACAAGTTGGAACTCATTTTAGTGAATAAATTTCAAGGTATGGGAAGTCAACAAATTTTGCACCAATGGAAAGGTCTTACAAGAAAAGCAGCACCTTAAAGTTTACCTGATTTGACCAAGGTTAAAGTTTTTTGAAAATTCTCACATTTTCACCAGTGCGAGACCGACTTTACCCATGTGAGATTTTTCTATCTCAAACTGCAGCGACGTCATCGACTGTGACGTCATATATTTTCTATGATTTACATTGCACGGTGAAGCAAAATGTTGGAAATATCGTTTCCTTTAAATTTCAATTTGATATTTCGGATATGCTCTTCCTGCCTATCTAATTAGTTTTTGTTTTATACAATATTAATTCTAAATCTCCTAAATTTTATGCACTAACCTGTGAGAAAAATAATCCTTCTTTATTTACTCGTGTGGTATAGGAAATTCCACCTCTGGAACAAGATTCGCTGTCTAGGACTCTGCAAAGTCTCGTCCTAGACTGCGAATCTTGTTCCAGAGGTGGAATTTACCCATTCCCCACTCGTACTAATGAAGGATTCTATTAATCTCACATGGGTAAAGTCATTCTCACACTGGTAAGAATGGTCTTCTCACAAAAAATGCCCATTTTATACAAACAGTACCAGCTACTCTGATAGGAAAGATATAGATCGCAATGTAATTATCTGTCCAGAGTAGGTCAAAGGTCACCTGGTCAAATATTTAGGTGTCAATAGAAAGATCTTGTCACAAGGAACACACATACCAAATATGAAAGCTATGACCCTATACGACCAAAATTAATTTTTTTTTTAAGGTGGAGTGCTACACCAGAGAAATTTGATGTGGATGAAAAATAGAGGATATGTTAAGCAATATTTTGAAAAGAAAAAGTTTCAAATTCACTCAATTTCGTCAAAAAATGCAGTTTCAGTAGAAAGCAATTTGAAAAAAATTTAAAACCCCTGCTGGAATCGAACCCACGATCTGCAGTTCTGAAGGCAGCGCGCTAACTTACTTAGCTAGTCGGCTAGGCATTTAATTTTGAAATGAATTGATATATAACCCTGATAGTGATATTTTCATCCATATTTCGAAAGGAAATCAGCCATTATGACGATGTAGAGATCCACCTTAATTTCCAAAAAACTTGTTTTCCTTTGGCGTGTTTCATATACAGCTGTAGCATCTGCTTCACTGATGTTGCTGATGATTCAAATGTTGTAAAACAGTACAAGAATCGAACAAAATAAACATATTACCTTTCATTTAGTTACTCTTCCAAAGAGTACTATTCTTAACATTTAAATCATGATGATTCCCAAAACAGCACTGCATTTGTTAATCATGAATAACTTCAGAAACTTGCAGCAGCAAAATCAAACACCACCTATGATTGGTAAAGTTTTCAGAAATTATAATTAAAAATTCATTGTGTGCAAACTGTTGGTCAAATACTTGTCCTTTGGGAAAAATGAACATCATGGTATGGGGCATATTCCATATGTACTATGATGTCAAAACGACAACTATTGCATCACCTTGTTTTGTTTTTAACTACCCCCCCCCCCCCAACTCCACCACCCCTGAGTCTCTAATTTTGCCGAGATAATCAAGACACTTCGAGCCCATCTTTCTGAAATCCTTGGTGTGCCTCTGCTTACTGGCCAGCATCGTTTTGAAGTTTGATGCAGTCGAACCTCATTATCTCGATCTCATAGGGACCAAGAAAAAACTTCTGAGATATCTGTGGATTCAAGATATCAAGGGTTAAAAATACTTAGAAAAAGGTGGATGGTACTTTCAAAATACTGCGACATAGCCAGGGTATATTCGAGATATCAGTGTTCGAGATATGGAGATTGGACTGTATATCTTTGTAATGACGAAGGAAAAAAACATCTGAGTTTCTGTACATTTTATTTAGAATGCATGGAATAGATTCTTCCATGGCATTTTCCACATGTGACAAAAATAATCTGAACATTAAATATCTCAATGTTAAAAAACAAATATTAGTACATGTTTTATCTGACATATTGCCATACAACATAAAATACAAATGAACAGAGTTTACTGGTGAAAATCCAGTTAAAAAATGTCACACAGTCACAGGCCATTCACACATGTAATATTCGTGAAAACATACGACAGGTGCTTGGTTAAAAACAACGTACAGCATACATAACAAGAATATTGCCATTGTGTTTGGGATTCTAGACTGGGAAAAAATAAATAGACAAATGTTTCACCAAATAACAAACACAATGAGATTCTCTAATTTTAGTAAATTTGTAACCTAAATTTTTGAATACACAAATAAAAATAACTATGAATGAAACTTAAAATATTGATTTGTTCGGGGGTATCTAAACATAAATACTACTTTTTTCATAAAATGATTTAAAACATGATTTCAGTACACGGTACAACCAACTTCTCTATAGCGATGTACAGCTGTGGAATTCAAAACTAAATCTACTGAAATAGCCAGCAGCTGAGAGCTGTCCCAGGTTGGAAGAATGTCTACATTTAGCTAAAAATACGGCTAAAAAAAAACCTTGTGTAACTATGCTTGATAAATATAGCCTGTTCAATGTCAATGAAGTTTAAAGTTAAGATTGTTAAAAAAAACTTTTAAAAAAGAAAATGATTGTGACATTCACTTTCATTTCACGTTTTATCAAAAAGTACGTCCTATAAGTATTTTGGTTAAAAAAGAAAGCCATAAAGTGAATGCAACTTTAAGATATATCTTAGAGACTTAAAGGCAATCAAGCAAACAGAAGAAATGCAAATGGCTAAGAGGATTTTTCATTATCATTTTTCCTCAATGAATTTATATTAACTGCAGATTTTAGTAAAGTTGACGACATTACAATGTTTCAATTTTGTGAGTACAAAAAATCCTGCATCACAACACTAATTGGGGAGGGGTTGGGGTTGGGGAGGGGCTTAAACACTGGCATTGGTGATCTACATCTATCAGATAATGCAATGTCTTGCCTCGTGGACCCTGGTGATTTACATCCATGTGATAATGTAACATCTTGCCTCATAGACCCCAGTCATCTAAAGTGATAATGTGAGGTCTCACCTCTCATGAACTCTGTTGGTCTACCTCTAGGTGATAATGTGATATCATGCTTTGTGGACAGCATTTTCCACTCACTGACAGACCTAGCGTCCAGGTCTGAACAGCAAGGAAACATATCATTTGTTCTTTCCATATTTTGGCCAGAAATAAAGCACTACATTAATACCCAGTCTGCACAGTGTATTGCACACACAAATCATACTTCAGACACTCTCACCGCCATCTTGTACTTTCTCTTTTCTGAATACGAGGGCAGCACTACAGTGGTGCTTCCTCTCTTTCACTCTCTCTCTTTCTCTACCCTCTTCCTTCATTTTAACACCACTTTGGGACAATATCCAAACGAACATGAACTCTTTGCTAGGTCAGGTCGAACTCGTGGACTTGGACCATGGGTACGTTCACTTCGTCCACCTCGGGGCTGGCGTTATGGTCACACAGACCTAGTTCCTTCATCTTCCACTCCCAGTCCAGCTTCTGGATGGCGTACAGAGAATCCGCCTCCATGTGATGCCGACACAATAGGTCCTCCTACAACAGTCAACATCCAACTTACAATTCATTCAATACACTACTAACAACACAGTCAATACCCACTTCACAATTCATTCAATACACTACATATAACACAGTCAATATCCACCTCACAATTCATTCCATACACTACTTACAACACAGTATTCATTGAATAAAGTACACCACCATAATACATGATCCTTCTGTCAGGGAAATTCCTAAACTATGGTAACACACTTACAGCGTTTTACACAACAGAAGTACAAAATTCGATTGAAATTAAGAATCACGACATTGAAATCATTATTGAAAATCATCAATTTCATGATGCATTTTAAAAAAAAAAAAATCATTATGCTCTTTTCCGACAAAGAAAACTAAAAATTTACACACGGTCAAAACTGGCTGAACATCTAAACTCAATTATCTCCATGCCTGTGCACAACTTCACATGTCATAAGCATCATACATCTGTTCAAAACACCTGTACATGCAGCAGTGGGTGACAGATATTGCTAACACTTACCTTCAGTTTCTCAAACTTGTCGTCTAAATCTTTCAACCAGGACAAAAACTGTCGACCATTGTATCTTGCCCTCCCGCTTTTCTCTTTCTCCTCCTGCAAAAAGAGTAGGCCAGGTTATAGACTTCAACACATAATCCTGCTGTTACACAAACTATGCTGCATTATCCAGTTTAAATAGACAATTCATAAATGTAATGAAAAAAAATTCTCAAACAAAGTACAAAGAATACAGTTTCGTGAAATTCTGCTGACCTGTTCGGAGTCCATGGCATGATAGATCTCCTCATTCCTCAGTATCGTACACACGCTCAGTGGCAGGTTCTGATTGGCCATCGCACGCGCAGCTCGTCCATGCTCGCGGATTCTCTCTTGTTCAAGGGACAAGATCAGTTTTTCCTACAAGGCAAATAAAATGTATATTTACTTTCTTTGATCTGATGCATCCAATATCGAAAGAAAAACTGATAAGTATTAAATGTCTACTGGATTACATTCAGAGAACTTGATTAAGTTTTACCCTTTCTGTTAGGTGCTGTAGTCTGAGCTTGTAGCGGACCTTTTCCTGATTGATGAACAATTCTCTGATTTCTCCTTGCACCGAGTTGGGAGGTGATAACTGGAAGAAAAAAAAAAATGTAAAGGATTATATCTAATAAATATCAAAGCCCTCTCTCTTATAGTGCAAAGGTGTACACATTAAAGTAGGTCAAGGTCAAACAAGGTACACTAAGGAAGAACTTGCCCAAGCACAATTTGATGTTCATCCAAAACAATTTAAGCAACACACATTTAAATCATAAATCAATTGACTTACCATTGGTACAGATAGAGTGCTGGACTTCTTTCCTTCCAAAACATAACCACACCGGACCATCAAATAGTCCTTGAAGCCTTGAGGAGCCTTAGGATGGACCACAACCAAACTGTTCTGCTGACGAAGAACCTGTTCAAAAGGAGGCATTATATTGTTAAAATGATCAGTAATCTACGATAAAGAAAAAGCATACATGTATGATGATGAAACATTGTGAACATGTCACGCAAACTCTTTTCCCTAGTGTAACTAACTTATTGGAGTAACCAAGGGCAGATAATTTGATTACAATAACTGGATCTCAATACAATTTTTTTAAAGATATTGTTAACAAATCTGGTGAACTAATGACATCTTGGAAATCAAAAATACTTAAGAATATATGTATGTTTACAGAAAAAAAAGAATGATTTTCCATATATCCAATTGCACCTTGTGCATTTCTTATATCTTTTTTTCTTTTCTTACCACAACCTTGTATATCACTAATTTATGTGGTCTGAGGGGCTAATCAAACTTGAAGAGGAGCAGATAAAATTTTAGAAGAGACGTGCTTAAACATAAATAATGTGCCTCAGTGGGAAAATATCTTGCATTTCATTCATTTTGAGCTCAAAAGATAAATGTGCATCTCTGTCTCTGATTCACTTCACAACTGCAACACTGGTAACAATCAAACCTAGCGACCCAATCAATGAAAATATTTGCATGTAACAACTTTTTCTCGGTAAACATTCACCTGTTTTCTGATCGACAAATACAACTCAAATGGATTAGGTGGCTTTTCATAGGACACAACGGGGAGAGAAATCACAGGCTCTGTCGAGGTCTGGGGGGCAACGTCTGTCTTTGGACGTAGACCTTTCCGTTTCCGTGGCAACATATGAACATCCTCCTCTTCCACTTTATTTTTGGTCGTACTTCCGGTCTCGTCTTTGTCAGATGAGTCTTTACTTCCTGTAATAAAACAAAGTTCACAACTTATGTAATTCTTACATCATTAGATGACTTTTTTCCCCCTATTTCCTGTTTATTAAGACAGGATGTTGTCTAGAAATGACACCAACCCTGTTACTGCAAGTAACTAGTTGTCACATACAAATTCTTTGTAAAATGTTTGCAAGTTAAAGAATTTATATGCTTCAATTTTCAATATTTGCATTCACTGTGTATATTCTGGAGCCTTAAAATTGAACAAACTTATCAAAACTACCTGTAGATACTTGACAGTTGCATATCAATAGGCCTTCAAGTTATCATTATCATAATGTTATTCCTGTTAGTAACGTTTTGATCCCCTTAATTGTGGCTCCAGTCTACCCCCGGGTCATGTTTTGTATAAACTAGAACCTGAACTACCTGTGGAGGTTTTAGTGTTTACAACATGGCCCAGCTGTTCTTGATAACTTACAGATCTTCAATATACCGCGGTATTGCCATGCATAACTACGACTCCATGTTGTGGCCCCATTCAACTTTCAGGGACCATAATCTGAACTAAAATTAAATCTGCACTACATGGCAATGCTTGTATAATATGACTACAGTGGACTTTGGGTATAACGAGCTCGGATATAACAAGATACTGCCTATAACGAGAAAAACTTCGTGTCCCGGCAAATTTCCTTTATATTTCTATTAGAAATAGTCCTGTTACAACGAGATCTTATTTATTCGCCATCCACCTCGTTATACCCTAAGTCAAAGTCTGTACTTATGGTCCGGTCTTCTTGAGATGAAGATTTCCCTACATTCTTATTAAACACTTTGATCCCCACATCATTCCTGGCAGTCATTAATTGAGCAATCTTTAATCTACTTTATTGTCATATAAATGTCAACTTTTCTCAGTTCTGGCTTAGTGATTTTTAAGATTTTTAAATGACCCCCATTTTATTTTTGCCTTTTGAGGATTATTTCGCCTTTGGAGGGAGCATGGCCCTTTATTTGAACAGACTTGAACCCCCTAAAGTTACCCATGCAAGGATGATTTGTACCAAATTTTGATTGAAATGGGTTAAGTGGCTCTTGAGGAGATTTATCAAAGATGCCAACATTTTTTTAAAACTAATTCTTAATTAATCATCCTCACTACAAAAAGGGTGTGGCACTTCGATAAGCATGCTTTGTGGCAAGTTGGGTTGATATTAGTCCAGTGGATCTAGAGAAACAACAGCAACACCAACGTGGCATAATACGCCCATGTACAGATCTTAGTGGGATTCATATTTCCGCAGGGTTAGTACTGCTAAGTCATTATGCTTTTGAGAAACAATATAAGCATCCTTCACAAGTCAAAAGGTGCATAGATAGCAAGTCTGATGATCCTAGCCCAAATACAGTTTTGATCTTTATTATCCCTAAGGTTTTCCTAATAGCTGACACTATTACCTTGACCTTTAACCTCTGACCTTGAAAAACAATAGGAATCTCCCTCTCAACATGGTAATCAAATGTACCAAGTTGTAATATCCTGGAGCTTACAGTTCAGTCTGCATCTTGCTTAAAATATTTTCCTAATAAGTGATATTACGCCCTTGACCTTTGACTTGAAAAACAATAGGCATCTTCCTCTCATCATGGTGATCAATTGTACAAAGTTGTAAGTCCTGGAGCTTATGGTTCAGTCTGTATCCTGTCTACAACGTTTTCCTACTATGCGACAATACAACCTTGACCTTTGACCTTGAAAAACAATAGGCTTTTTCCTCTTATAATGGTGATTATTGAAAACCTATCATTATGTCCTTGCACAGAAATGATTGCATTTAGCATTTGAATGATTCAAGAATACATATAAATGAAAGTTATGGCAAACTTATAAACTTGCCAAGCTTTTACTATGTATTAAATAAATATCATAAGGTATTGATTAAAAGTGTATTTCATACCCGGAACCCCCCAAAAGTGGTCCCCCTTGACAGTTGTTTCTGAAAATAAATCCCATCCAAGGTATTACTAACAACTTCCAAAAGTTTCATGAAAATCCATTAACAAATGGAAATGCTATCCAGGCGACAATATGCTGAAAGTCCCTCTTCCAAAAACAGTGGTCTCCCTTGACAGATGTCTGACAATCAATCCCAAACAAGCTTTCACTAAATTATTAACATTTTCCCAAAGTTTCATAGAAATCCATCCACAAATGTAAGCGCTATCCAGGCGACAACATGCTAGGACATACGGATGGACTGACGGAGTGACAGGTCAAAAACAATATATCCCAGCAACTTTGTTGCGTGGGGTATAATAACAGTATAGTTTACTAGTACTAACAATTAGTACATTGTTCAAGCCGCACACCTGCTTAATGGTAGCATTCGATAAAGAATTTAAGGTTACGGACATTGATAAATGTTTTAAGTGATCACACATATAACCTTACTATTAAATGGAACATTAACAATAAGCAATGCTGAATCCTACAGAACCAACATACTAAATCTATATTTGACTTGTAGGAAGAACAAATTTACCTGTGGACACTTCAGATTTAAAACTATAAGTACCCACATGGCTTATGTCCCAGTTTCAGTTTAGACATTGTATAAGCAGTGCCGTGATTACCTGACTCTTTCTCCTTCTCTTTGGGGGGTGGTCTGCCCTGTTTCTGTTTCTCCTGCTGCAGCGCCTGGGTGTGCGATCGTAACGTTCTCCGCGTCTGCTGACTCTCTCTCTCCTTCTCGTCCTCCTGTCCCTTCTCCTTTCCTTCTCTCTCTCTGTCCTTCACCTTCGAACTGCTGTCTCTCTCATTACTGTCCTTTGATGAAGAAATTTCCTCCCACTTTTGATCACTCTCTGTATTGACTTGAGCATCAGAGGTCATCTCTCTGTTGTCCCTCTCTTTAGAGTCTTTTCCAGAATACTTTTCACCGTCCTTTGATAAGGTAGCACTTCCACTGGATGATGGCCTTGAGGAGGCGGGGCTTGGTGCTGACTGAGTTTCCTGTGGAGTCACCAGGCCGGCTGTGCTAGCCTGAGGTAGTAATCCCCCTGCTTGTTGTTCCTGAGTGGGATTTAGCACATACGGGAGAGATTTCTTGGATGTGTGAATTTTTGCAGACTCTGGGTCCTGATTAGATGCTGTTGTTGTTTTAGGAGGGATGATAATTTTTAAGGGGGGCACCTTGGGAGAACAAGTCTTGTCTCGGCTTTCGCGGTCCACTTTGGGTGAGGACTTGAAGTCTTTACCTTCCACTCGTAAAGGAGAATTAGTTCGATTTGATTCCGACCTTCCAGAATGATTGCTGCCTTCCTCACTTTTGGGTGAAGCTGTAGATCGAAGGTCCCATTTAAGTCCACTAGAACTAACACTTGAATTTGGCTGGTCATTTGAATTCGCATTGTTGGCACTGTTTGTCACATAATTGTTTGAATTACTAATACTATTTCTTCGAAGAATATTTGAGCTATTTTGCAGAAAGCTTTGTTCATTATTTGAACTACTTGATACACTGTTGTTTTCCCCACTAGACACGGATTTTCCCTGTGTAGTGGAGATACACGAGTCTAGCACTGAACTGACGCTGTTCCGTTGAACGTCCAACGCCGACTCTTTCAACCGAGAATGACTCGAGTCAATGGAGGGAATGCAAGTCCTGTCACTATCACTATCCATTCTAAAGGAATCCCTTGATTCACTGTCACTAAAACCATCACTATGAGGGAAAAATGGCTGGGTCTCTGACACTTTTAACTTATATTTTTGTGACGTATGATCCACATTCTGACTATCAGGTTCAAGATTATTTAACCTGTTAAATCCTCCCAGTTCAAAACCACCTACGTCTGATGACGACGAGAACGGTAACTTAACCTTTGATGCCGGTGATTCTATGCTGGTAGCACTGGTGTCCTCTATGCTTCCCATCTTGGATTTGAACCTGTCACTTTGTAAATGGGGGTCATATAGATCACTCCCACTGGACGCTGGGCTATCACACGAGGACTGTATATCCTTGTTTTCACTAGTCTCCACCCGACAACTGTAAAAGTCGGGCGATTTATCACTCTGTTCATCGTTCTGCTCTCGCTGGAACTTGATAAAGATGCTTTTGCGACTGCTTGGTCCGGAAGTTGAATTATTGGTGTTGGGGTCCGATTTAGGATTCCTCGGTACGAAGACTGCAAATAAAGTGACATTGAAAACTTAATCAACTTTCAAAAGATACTAGTAAGGCTACGTAAGCACCCTCAGCAGAAAATCATGTTTAATGAGCACAACTACGACCATCAGAAATACATACATGTATTATGTATATGTATACACAATAAGTATCATTCAGACATACTTTGGGGTGAAACCAAATGCTATATGTAGTGGTAAATTANCTACAGTATCATTCAGACATACTTTGGGAAACCAAATGCTATATGTAGTGGTAAATTAAGTCTTGAAATCAAAAGTTTGAAATTAGACAGTAAAGATATGTAAAGTACATATCATTCTAAACCTTAATAACAAAGTTCTGTCGTAAATGTCTTCACATTACCATCTTGAGTAGGAAAAACCTTTTAAAATCCGTACTTTAATTAGATTTAATATCTTTGCACCTGATTCATCCATAACGAGGCTTACGACTGGGCCTATAAAAAGCATTACCGAGCATGCAGACAACAGATCACATTAGAGGCCATTAAATCTCTTGTTGCAACAAGCGAAATAATAAATCCTACGGGACAAATATTGTTTACTCCTTCTTCCTTTTATGACTTTGGACTTTTCAGAGTCTATTTTTTCCCCTCCTTTTAGATGTAAAGTGATTTACTTGCAGAGTCTTCATCTTTTATAGACTGAATCTTCAATATGCAATGCTTACAAATTAACAAACAAGAAAAGTTTCAGAAACATGTATGTCCCCTGTGGTGCAAAATTTAGATGCATTTTACACATGTATCATTTAACTGATCGTAGTGCCAAAAAAATCCAAGATATTGAGTGGACAAAATCTTGACCCTTGCCCAGGTGACCTCAAAATTAAAAGGGGCCATCTGCCCCTATGGATGTATCAGTATACCAAGTTTGGTGTCAATCAGGCAAATGATTCTCAAAACAAAAAGAAGATTACTATGTCCAGTTTGACCCTTGACCTTTGTCCATACGAATAAAAAATCAATAGGTCATCTATTCCTAATGCAATCGATGTACAAGTACCAATGTATTAGTTTGATGTCTGTCAAGGTTCGAAAGACATTGTGTGGACATTATCTTATGTCCAGAGTGGACTGACCTTTGACCAGCGGCCTAAAAATCAATAGAGGGTTATCTATTCTGCAAGATGTAACCGTGTAAATAGTGTTATGCTGTCAAGCAAAAGGGTTCTCAAAGATATACAGCGGACAAGACTTGGCCTACAAACCATCGGATCAAAACCTACAGACAAATGCACTACACATCTCACACCCTCTTTTTTCAAAGGGACATAAAAATCATTTAAGTAGCTCAATGTTCCCTCGAGAGGATGAAAACATTCCCAAACTTTGACTTTAAAAAAAAAAAAAATAAACATAAAATCTCCTTTCTCAAAAAGCATGAACTGACCATAAATTATGACTGTATGTATCTTATCTTAAGGAAACTCTTGCATGAATACAACTTATTTTTACTGTGAAAAGACATTTATGGTAATTCCAAATGTGTTTTACCGACCTATTTGAACCCCCCCCTTAAAACGACCTAAGGTTTAATTAATTCTATTTCTCATGATGTGTAAAATCAGGAACTGATGAATTCATTCAACTTACTATCCATGTCATCATCTTTACACGACGAGTTACTTTCCGGGGACGTGGGAGACGCGCGTCGTCTAGACTGGAGCTGTCACTACTGGAGGCTACGATCTCCTTCCTCAGAAGCTTCACCATGTCCGGCGAGGCTGCCACATCCACAGGGGTCTTACCATTGCTGTTGGGCTGGAGAGGGTTGGCTCCTGCTTCAACCAGGAGCTCCACCAGCTAGCACAGAGAAAACATTTATATATCAATCTCCACCAGCTAGCACAGAGAAAACATCATTATATATCAGTCTCCACCAGCTAGCACAGAGAAAATCATCATTAATATCAATCCAAATTCATATTGTACTTCTTCTCATGAATGCTCCTCCTAATTGCAATAATATTTGAAATTGGTAAATAAACAATGACATCAAAATATAATTCTGTCACAGAGAGCAAAATAAATCAAGTCATTCTTTTTCAAAATCTCATGCAAATCTAAATTTTCAATTCCCCCCTTTTTTTTTTTTTTTTAAATGTTATGAACCAACCTCTGTGTGGCCATTTCCTGATGCCTCATGAAGGGGCGTGTCATTTTCCAGCCCCTGAACATTAACATTGGCTCCAGCCTTCAACAGTTGCTTAGTTATAGACACCAACCTCTGTTTGAAGCTTCATGAAGAGGTGTCCAGCCTAAAATACATAAAAAATAACTAACAAGCATTCTGTAAGTAATGCATTGAAATGAAGTCCTCCATGGTCCCAAATCATGTTCGTCTGCATAATGTTCTGTGTAATTATACGCGACATCAACAGTTTATACTTAGGAATGACCAGGAGCCACAATATATAAAAACCATATGTGACAGATTCAAATTCCAGTTTCTATTTTTTGCCATGTAGACTAGTAAAAAATGAGTATTTGCATTTATTTTCTAAATCTCAACACAAAATCAAAGGACCAGAATAAAACTGAAATTGATCTGTAGCTTGTCTTGGTAAAGCAATGTAACTAAATATCAAATAAGTTTATCTGAAGCATGACAAATAAAATGCAGAATCTGAGAAATGTGTTTCCTTTCTAAGCCAAAGGGCCATAATCTCAATAAAAACTTATGGCCTGGAACAAAATATGTATCTTGTCTAAAGGTAAAAGCATTCAAATGAATTTATCAATGCATGCATGAAAAAGTGCAGAATTAACTGATTTGCCAGACTGACGGAGAGTACAACATCTAACACCCCCTCTAGTTCTAATGATAGGGGATAAATAACTGATAAACTGCTTGAGCAGAGCCTAACAATAACAGCTTGGCAGAGCCTAACAATAACAATCTTCATACATTCTTTGCACAAGTACAAATGACACACTGTTCACTAGAGTTGTTACGATAGAAGAGTAATTATGTTATTCAAAGATCTGCATTTCCATGTTCAACTCCAGTATCAACTATCTTGTAGGATATATAATAATATATCAAAGCTATAAAAGGAGTAGGCCCGAATGGTAAAAATGCCCTGTGAAACGATCAAAATTCAAGTGAAATTTCAACAAAATTATTTTCTGCACAATAATAGTCTATGTATGATAGTGATCAGGGTGGTAACAAATTTGGAGTTTTGCATTAATTGGTGTCCGAGATCTAGCGCCCCAAACATCATGAAATATCATAAAATACAAGATTGCCATATTTTGTGCAGAAAAACGAAAATTCGTATAGATCACAGGCTTGGTCAATGGACCAATTTTATTTTTGTCAGTTTAAATATGATGCCAGGAAGATTAGAATTTTGATAACATCTTTTTGTCCAGATTTGTGCTCCATATCAAATTTTCGTTTACGATAAAACTTCTCTAGGTATTGTGTCACCACAGACATGATGGCCGACAGTTGGGCAGACTTTGCATTATGAGTCTCATAGGCTTCAACATTTTATATACAAGTTCACACATGTATAACCTCATCTATCCTCTCCGTGCCCTCTGGCACATAGAGTCCCAAAATTATACATGTTACATCCAGCTTTGTGAACCTATATTGTCTTTTGACATTTTGAACAAAAGAATATATATAATCTACTTCCATTAGAGTACACACATAAATGTAACATGAAAATTTCATTTTTTTCTTATCTTGAAAAAGGATCAACTATTATTTTCCTATCGTGTGATGTATTCCAAAATTTCATAGGGTAAAATGGAATATAATCAATGTTTCTGTATCTGTATATTAACACTTACATTCAACTGCAGTGCAGAATTACCAATACGAAAACTGTTTTGGCATTTGTGACTCAGAGCCATGAATGTAAGAGAACATAAAACCAGGTCAAGCACTTGATTGCTGTCAGGTAGAGTGTCATTAAATAAGAAAATCAATAGTGACAAGAAAACCAGGTCTTCATGGTATTATAATGGTGGAGATTTTTGTTCTCCGAAAAATTCAGCAAGATGTAGTTCTGAGAAGCCTCAGTTCATCGACCAAAGCTGGGAAGATCAATGAAGATTGTTGGAGTTTTTGTGGAACAGGAGATCTGGAAGAATGAAGGCTTACTTTGTTCTCTGGACCTCTTGGGGTAATCACCAATCAATAGCCTCACTAACAGACTCTGCATTTGACAAGGTCAAATCTGTCTCCTACAATCAGCCCCAACACAATTACCGGAATTCAAAATCAAGCTCAGCCTCTAACAAGTCAAATCAATGCACTGTCTTTGTCATTATGTTCTCTTACATAGCCTTTCATACGTCAGATCTTTGTTACTAAAGCTCTCTAACTCCAGCCCTTAACATTGCCAGAATCAATGCAGTCAAATGTACATGTATCTTATATATATACAGTCACTAATATATGTACATGTACAATCATAGTCACTCAAGCTTATTCATCAATGCAATGGTATATATATAAGCAAATTTATGATCAATAAAACTCTCTAATCAAGACTTTTCTAAAGCACTATCTTAATCACTAAAGCTCTCTAACTAAAACAAGTATAAGCAAAATCTTAGTCACTAAAGCTCTCTAACTAACACAGTATAAGCACAATCTTAGTCACTCAACCACTCTCTAACCAGTCAAGTGTTTTGTGCAAATGACCACAGCAAATTTCCAAAATCTCCATCACTCAAGCTCTATGAGCAAAACAATTATTACATTTCAATATAAACCACTCAGTTCTCTAACCAAAAAGATCATAAAGTTGTGAAAAATAACTACCTATAGCTCAAGCTCACGAATCAGAACACCAACTCTTTAGAAAACCATGGCAACAACCAAGCCAAATGCTTAACAGAGAGACAATACATGCATAATATGAAAATGGCTGTTTATAATACTTTTAAACATCTTTTTGAATACATTCCCTATTGTTGTAAAATATAAATGGCGGATATTCCTTAGCACTGTGCCAACACGTCATTCCATTTTTAATCTGCCCATTACAAAAACAGAGCTATTGGAGCTTGAACTCTCAAAGCCTCCAGAAAAACACAGGCTGTCATTAGTCATTCGGCGAAGGGCCACCGATACCCCGTCATCAATACCCCTCACCAACCTTCTTAACAGACTGAATGCAGTGAACTGAAATCCACAGTTACCATCCCATGCATAGATTATTAACAGTAGTGCACTTTTCTTCAAAGGTTTTAAAGTGCAAATACAAAAACCACATTGACTGGGACAGTGAATTCCTATTACATCAGAATGTGTTGTTTTTTTTTTTTTTTCTTCTATTCCTAAATAACATATTGTGAAAAAGAAAAGAAAAAAAAAGAAAAAAAAATCGTTTTTGACCCAAACAAACTGAAAATATTGAACATAACCAGTTTATGGAAATTTATTTTAACCCTCCCAAAATATTTTAAACATGATTGCCGTCACACCTGCATCTCTCTC
>CAJDSM010018713.1:2342-13686 GCA_903981925.1 Ostrea lurida
TACCTGACGTCGCCAATGAGCTCGGAAGACAGGTCTTAGCTGAGTCGGGGATTCACTCCGTCGCGCTTGGTCGTGTCATTCCACAATAAGCTTGTCCAATCGCCATATATTATCCATCTGGAAACCTATCCATCCAAATATCGAAACGAAACCATGGTTACAATATGAAACTATTATATGTCATGTTGTTGACATAAATTAGGCAGGAATTACGTTGACTCCCTTCTAAATTTTACGTGAATTAATTGCCCTCCCTGGTTAGAAAATTTGTCTGGAAAATCCTCATAAACTGACTTCTCTGGATAAACTAAGAACGCCAACCAATTCAACGAAAACTTGGATAGTACAGTAAGACATCATATGTAGTTTGTGCATTATTAGCAGGAATTTATTGAGTCCTCTCTAGAATTTTATTGAAGTTATGCCCCTCAAACTATAGAATTTGCAAAAATGCATCCCTACTACTATACATGACCCTACTTTATGAACTAATACATACGATTGTTCTCCTATGATTTAGGCAACTGACCCCAACCCGTTACCTTCGTCAAAGATGACTCTTTTTGATCTTCTCTATTGGCTCAGCTGCACTTTTCAAGCGTCAAAGGTGGAAGGTGTACTCACCAAGGACCGTAGGTGCCATAAAACTATCCAAGTTTGTTCCTTCCCTATAAAAAGAATTATAGGTAATGGTGTTGAGTTTGAATATTTAGACCTGTGGTAAAAGAATAGAGTTCTAAATCATTTCAAGAAAAGATCAAGCCAGAGAGACGAAGGCCGAATAGAAAGGCAATACACTAGACACCCGCCTTAACGGAGGATAAAACCGCGAGAATTTCCACGACACAGTACTGCAGGGGTCTTATTTTAACAAAGCTTTGATTAAACAGATAACTTTAGTGAAGATTATATAATATATCTGTGACGGTTTCTGATTGTAAGCCAATCATACACAATGCTTTGTTGCCGAAAGTCCAGGAGTAAGTTCGCAACGAGAAAAGAAAGTTCTTCATATATGTTTCTTTCTAATTGTTTATCGCTTATTTGTTTGGTATTTCAACCGCCCCCCCCCGGTGAGATCTGGAAGGATGTTTCTTGTCGAGATTGGATGCAATATAGTGTTTAACATTGCTTTCCCATTAGCAAGATAAGTCTAAAAAGGCGATCAAATTGATTTGGCGGATAAAAGAAAAGAGGCAAAAAGGGAGCCAAGAGACAGGATATAAATAATAATAATAAATTAATAAATAAACAGAACACATATCAAAAGTGAGGTCTTTCCACAAGGAAGCAAAAGGTGTGGCACAAAAAGACCCTAGAATAGGAACAAAAAAGGTAACACAGAAGTACGCCGCCAGATAAAAATGACAAAAAGAAATAGATCATAATTATCCCACACCTAGAAGGTAGGAAAGAACAACCTAAGATTCATCTAAGAGAAAATAAAATGACCGATACCAGGCTGATACCATATTAAATTGCAAGAAAGTTTCACTGAACGTTCAGCGCTTTCCACAGAAAGGCCTTTGGGAAGAGCGAGGTTCCTCAGGCTTGTTCATAATAACGTAAAAAGATTGAATAAATAATGGTACAATTAAGTTCAGAAACAAATATTCTGATCTAAAAACGTCTTGTACCCCACCAGATAAGGGTGGGGGGAAGACCCTACGGAACAACAAGAACTAAGTAAGGTTGCCTAATTGAAATGCACGAACAATCAAATATTGAAGGTGCTTGCCACAGCTAATAAAATATATTCAGTGATTTTCAAAATTTATGAATTGAATAAAGCTTCTCACACAAACGACACTGACTTTACCCCATATTTTTAACGCCTCTCGATTTAGATTGACATGAAGAGAACAGATCAAGTAATGGAAGATGTCATGAATTTTTGGAATAATCCAATTACTACACGATATAGTTTACTACAAAATGTTAATAATAAAAAATAATATTATTTGAGTTCAGTGACCCTAGATGGAGCACCTATTGAATGCGTATCGTTAGAACCAACTTTTTTGATTCTTTATAAGGGTATTCTCAACAAACTGTTTGACATTACTCGGAAAGAGCTGTATCTAGTAAAGAAAGGCGGCCCGAGAGTTCAAAGTTTACGAATTTTTTCCCAAAAGTACATAGGCACCCCCAGGATCTATACAACAGTGTTTGGCCCATTGGGTCTTTATTCTTACGGTCGCCCTCGGTGCGAGTACAAGTGTTCAGACGTTATCAACTGTGCACTCCGCAAAGATCAATAATATTTAATTCTACGAGAATGTCTGGCAATAATGTATTTCGTCTTTTCACCCGAACAGTATATCACTACTAACCATATATGAAGAACGAAACAGTAATAAAACGATAGGTGCCCATTATAACTTGGCGAAAACTGTCTACGTATAGTGTAGTCTTAAATAATCCTCTTCGGTGATGGAGTCTTTCGGAGAACTCTGACTGAGTTATATTTTTACGATTGATTCAATTTATATTATGATTTTTGTTGTTAGTCTATCCTTTATCATCGAATTAGGAAAAGGAACATAAACGGGTTTGATGATTCTTTAAGTTTATTATGACAGTCAGAAATGGATATGCGACCGCTCGATTCTTTACAGGCTCAAAACCGACATGCGTTGAGAACAGCATTGTGTCATATAACCGAGATATTGTTTTGAGGAATATTCAACAGAAAACGAATGATTCATCTACTTTCAAAGACGAAGATTAAAACTGACCCAATGGCGGTGCAGTTCCTTTTGTTTACACACCGCGCTTTGGAGAGTTACTTGCTCAATATCAGCGTAGAACTGTACAGTAATAAGAAAATTACAAGAACTATAAAATTGAACAAGACAGACAGAAATCAGATGGAGAGATTTACTAGGGATTAAAGAATAATAAGTGGTATGATTATATTTAAGCTGTCATCAGTTTTAAATTCAAGGTTAGAAAAATATATTCAAACACAGTCAAACCCCTTTCAGCAGACTGGACAAATTATCTCTTCTCTTACTTCTGCAATTCTTTGCTTTCTCTATTTTAAGAGATCCTCGAGTAGGATGAGTTTTACACCGGGATAGTTGAAGTACCATGACACCTGATCACCTGAATCATTTGTATATCTTCTGACTGTGGCAAGAATATTAATATCATGTTCTGGGGCCGATTCTAGTCGTATGTAGTGATAGGCAACTATCGATAACATTCGTCCTGCTCAATATATGTCTAAAAGCTTATTAACTATTTAAGCTAACACTTATGGTTACTTACTTGATCCACAGTTTAGTACATACCTTGACCGATATATTTATCTCCACTGTGAGCGTAGATTCGTATGTAATTTTTGAAAATATCCATTTGTAAGTATTTTCGAAAAGAGTTGTGATGACCCAAGCTTCGTTTATTTGACCAAGAATATAGTTCTATGTTAGGTACATAACAGGAGTAATAGCTTTTTCATATAGGAAAGTCATTGCCTGACTGACATGTATTCATTATTTGAATCATATAACATTGGCCGAATCCTTTTAGATGGAAATGATACTTGGTCAGTCAATAGATGTCAAAGACTTATAATATAAGTACACTAGGATTAATCAAGTTAGGTCACCTTGACCTATATTTTCCACTGTGGTGACTTGTTTTATTGAAATCCATTGAGTATTTTCAAAAGAGTTGTGATGACAAGCTTCATTTTTTGACAAGTTGTTTATGTTTAATAACAGAAATGTTTTTATTACAAAATTTGATATAGCTACGTGCGACGCAGGTCCAGACATCATTAGGTCTCACTTGTTATCTTTGATTCGGGGGCATATAATTTTTTATCTGTCTGTCTGTCTGCAGGAAAAAATTTAATATTGGTCATAACTTTTGTATGGCAAGTGATAGGACTTTCATATGTGTATTCCTGATGAAAAGCCCTTTCTACTGGTACCAAAAATTTTGACCTGACCTTGACCTTAAAGTTTGACCTACTTTTCAGAAACTTTAACATTGGCCATTACTTTTGAATAGTAAGTGATAGGACTTTTGTATTATACATGTGTATTCCTTATGACAAGCCCTTTCCACTGGTTTCAAAAAAATTTTTGCCTCCTAACCTTGACCTTGAAATTTGTCCTACTTCTCAAAAACGTTAACATTGGCCATAACTCTTGAATGGTAAGCGATTGGACTTTCGTATTTCACTGTGTATTCCTTATGACAAGCCCTTTCTATTTGTACCAAAAAATTTTACCCCCTGACCTTGATGTTTGATCTACTTTTCTAAAACTTTGACATTGGCCATAATTTTAATGGTAATTAAGCGACAGGACTTTAATATTTCACTTGTGTAATCTTTATGACATGCCCTTTCCACTGGTACCAAAACTTTTGACCTCCTGACCTTGAAGTTTGACCTACTTTTCAAAAACTTTTAACATTGGCCAAAACTTTTGAATGTAAGTGATACATTTTTCATATCAAAAGCATAATCGTTTTGGCAAGCCCCTTCCACTGGAATCCGGGGGCATCAGTGTTTCACAAACACATTTTGTTTTTCTTCTTGTGGATTTAAATATGAATCATGCTTATTTCGAAAGATGATTGCATGTGAACAGAAGACTCCATATTGAGGCTTAAAAATGAGACTCCCTGTATGGGCTATAATACTCAGGTGACCATTAAGGCCTGTGGGCCTCGTGTTATAATTATTTTATCAAAATAATTATAGTTTGTTATCTGTGGTTACAGCCATTCACCTTTCATCTTCGAAGCCAAGTGGGTCCGATTTGCTTACTCTTCATCTCCCCTTGGCAGATTATAGGCGAGTTTCAATTCGCGCTTGACTTCCCAGGCATACCAATCAAATTCGCGCCATCATAACCTGTTCGGTTTTTGAGTTTCACAACCGCTTTGATGCATCACTTGATTTTGTCTAAAAACTGTGATACCAAATTTTTTTTCATTGTCTTTTCTTCTTGTCATCTGTCAACTCCATTTTGTAAACATACACACAGACTAGAATCTGATTGCCTAGCTTTTGTTTCCGTCAAGAGCGATAACTCGGCATTGTCCGTTAGATGGCAATTCAGTCGCGACTACATCTGCCAAGGGGGAGATGAGAGAAAGCGAATCGGACACTTGGCTTGCGAAGATACCATTCACTATAATTATACACACACCAATGTCACTATTTGAATTCTCTCCCTCTCAGTTTAAAGATTTTAGCCATTTTATATTTATATTTCAGATGAGTTAGTCAGTGAGAGTCCCGTCATAATCAGTTCCTCTGAAATGTCGGACGAGGTTCCCCCAAAACAGGTCAAGCGTAGACGAGAACTTCCACAGATCGACGTCACCCTTCTGGACAGCGACAAAGAAAACGAGGAAGAAGACAGTGATGAGGAGGAACTTCCTGTGTTTAACCTCTGACCTTACACCCAGATGAAAATATATATTCAGAAAATGAGAAGCTCTTGAATTCTGATTTTGCATGATGTTGAGAACTGAAGAGATCAACGTATCTGCATTGAAGACTTGTGTTACACATGTATAGGTGTTTGATGAAATTTTTCATCTTTTTTCAAATGTGATATATTAAATGTCCATTTCATGTTATGTGATCCATCAGATCTTGTGATAGCTATCTTTTTTAAATATTGAAAAACAGTACTGTTTTCAAATTGACAGTATATTAAATTTGACTTTAAAATCCGTACCTTTATTTTCAGTCTTTTTAAAGATTCATGTACATTACATATGACATGGATCAGGGTCCTGCTTTAAAAAAGAAAATAGGACGAAGACCAGATACAGTATTAACAGTCAATTACTTGTTATTTCATTCCAGACTTTCATCATTTCTAACTTGAGCAGAAAATCATACACAATCAAATTCTCCATGAATTATCTCAAAAAGATTTCAGGACTGAGTCCAGATTTCAGTCTCCATCATTGTAAGGGACATGGATACGTTTTGAGCTAAATTTTTTAAATTTGCATTTTTATGCCCCTGTGATCGAAGATCGGGGGGGGGGGGGGGGGGGGGTATTGTTTTTATCCTGTCTGAAACTTTAACCTCGGCTATATCATTTGAATGGTAAGTATAGGGCTTTGATAATTCACATGTATGTTCCTTATGACAAGACCTTTTCTTGGGAACCAAAATTTTTGACCTCTTGATCTTGAAGTTTGACCTACTTTTCAAAAAACTTATCCTCAGCTATAACTTTTGAATGGTAAGCACTAGGGCTTTGATATTTTAATGTATGTTTTTAGCCAAGACCTTTCCGTGTGTACCATAATTGTTGACCTCCTAACCTTGATCTTGAAGTTTGACATACTTTTCAAAAACTTTAACATCAGCCATAACTTTTGAATGGCAAGAGATAGGGCATTCATATTTCACACGTGTATTCCTTATGACAAGCCCTTTTACCAAAATCTTTGACCTTGAATTTTGACCTACATTTTAAAAACTTGAACATTGGCCATAATTTTCGATTGGTAAGGGATAGACCTTTCATATTTTCACCATGCATAATCCTTATGACAAGCCCCTTCCACTGGCATGTGGAATACGGGGCATTTGTGTTTCACAAACACATCTTGTTATTGTTTAAAACAAAAATTTGAATGTCATTTGTTGAGTTACAAAGTAAGGTACAGCGCTCACAATTCTTTGTTATGTAAACAAGGCTCGTGTCTTGTTTTTGTTCACATAAAGATTGCTTCATAGAAGATACCATGTTTAAAACAAAAATGAGATGCGAGAAATACTAGAAACTGTTGTGCAAGAATGAACTTGTTATTTGAAAAATCTGCTTTAAATGGAACATTTACTAGCATATTTAATATATGTAAACAAAAACAAGGCACAGGCCTTGTTTACATAGCAAAGAAATGTAAGTGTGGTATTTCACATGTAACTCAACAGATGACATTTAAGGTAGATCTCTACATCGTCATTATGGCTGACTTCCTTTCAAAATATGGATGAAAATATCACTATCAGTGTTATATATCAAATCATTTCAAAATTAAATGCCTAGCCGTCTAGCTCAGTAAGTTGGTAACGCTGCCTTCTGAACTGCAGATCGCAGGTTCGACTCCAGCAGGGGTTTTAAATTTTTTTCAAATTGGTTTCTACTAAAACGGCATTTTTTGACGAAATTGGGTGAATTTGAAACTTTATTTTCAAAATCTTGTTTAACATATTCTGTTTTTCATCCACGTCAAATTTCTCTGGCGTAGCATTCCACCTTAAATTTGTGTTGACCATTAGAAATACCTTATGTGAGCATTGTACACATTAAAATGGAAATCTAAAATTTGAACCATTTTTACCTCAAAGCCTGTCCATATCCTTTAAGCAAAACTTGGAAGCATGTATCAATGAAAACAAGACATTCTTAATTTGAGAACTGGTGACATATTGTCTTAAAATTATCTGTCTGTAACCTGCATTTGCAATTTTTATTAATTTCCAACTGGTTTTCACTTGGTCCACATGAAAGTTACTTATGGCATGGAGGTTAAAGGTCAAACAAAAAATAACTCGCACATTTTACAATGTAGACATTTATTTTTTATTTTAAAATGTGTTATCCAATGATGTATACAAAACACAATATCAAATTTCTCTGCAAAAATAAATATCCTAAAAATATAACAATAACAATACCCAAGAATCGACCTAGAACAAGATTCTTACAACATGCAACAATTGGTTTACAGGCAATTCTCTCACCAGATAGTGCTTTCATTTGTTGATGGATTTCCAGGAAACTTTGGGAAGATGTTAGTAACAGTATAAGCTTGGATGTGATTGATTTTCAGAGACATCTGTCAAGGGGGACCATTTTTTGGGGAGGGGGACTTATATTTTTGTGTATAGCATGTTGGCATCTGGATAGGGAACTTTGGGAAGTTGTTAAATAGTAATAGTAAAAGATTGGATGGGATTGATTTTTTGTCAAGGGATACCACTTTTTTGGGAGGGGGACCATGGTCAAATATGGATTTTTCGTACAGCTTATTGCCTGAATAGCACTTTTATTTGTTCCCATGAAACTATGGGAAGTTGTATATACAGTCCCTGAAACATTCTACTTTACCATTTTTCCATGCGGTCAGTCATTTTTCATTCATTGTTCAGCGTGCGGTCACCGTGCGTGTGGTAAAGTAGAACATTTCAGGGACTGTAATAGTAAAAGCTTGAATATTTTTGGATGGACTTTTATTTCAGGAGACTTTAGGAAGTTATTGGTAATAGTTAAAGCTTGGATGGTCAGGTCAACGGTGATATAGTAAGGTATTGTGAGCGCATTCACTAAGGTTCTTTAATTGCATGTAGGGTAAATTATGACGATACATATGGGAGCTAGCTAGGTTTTTTTTCCATTTCTTGACAACAAGATGTGACTGATATGAGAGCAAGATGTGAGACAAAATGAATAAATATCTGGATGTAGAAACAGTTCATCACAGAGCCATGCATGCTCCACAAATGTATCCACACATCATTTCTTCATAAATATACAGCCATTCAAAATGATGATTCTATCTCACTTATATAAAACAATATGATTAGACCATTTTTATAGTAACAGTAAACAATAAAGTGTGTTATTCCCCTTTTGGTGGAACTCTTTTGAAATGTTCTGTTCACGTGTTACATCGATAATCCTGATCAACCTGTTACACTACAACAAACAAATCTGATCTACAACAAAATCTACGTCAAGTTAACTTTTAAAATAAAATAATCTCTTTTTTTAGCACCTTCATTTCCTTCCATTTGCATGTACATTTGATTTTGTTACGACCTTACTAGTTCACTGAAAGACCATGTACTGAAATTATGGTGTGTATATACCTTACAGATGTGATGTTAATCTGATCACGAAAATTTAAAAAAAATACACTTCAGCAAGTAATTTCTCGGTATGTCAGTAGAATTTTGCAATCGGCAATTTCTTACTCTGCAGAATGGGCTGCCATGCAATTAGAGTTTTAAATGAAGAACTAGATGCAGTAAAAGTCATTTTGCACCAGAAATTGTTTTCTATATATGGAATTTGTTTTAAAATTGTGCCTTTGACACGTTTGGAATGGACAGTCTGCACATGCGTGCTCTGCCATTATTATAATTAACTAATTCGATTGTATATGTTGCTATGATTGGAAATGGTGCTGATGGCACACTAGCATATAATGTGTTCTACAGCTCATAGAGTCTGTGATTTTTCTATTCGTTATTATAATGCTGAAAAATCATGTAACTAGAATGAAAAAGAATCTATGTTAGCATTTACTAGAGCAGAAATTAGCAACTAGCAAGTAGTACTTTTTGGTTGCAAATCTGGATCAACTGAAACTTCCTTAACTCTGTTTCGGTAAACTTTCTGCAGCTTACACCAGTCTTAGTAGACAAAACTTGCGCCAGTCATAAAAGAAATTTACGTAACTGGTTACTCCAGTCGTAAAGAAAATGGCGATCATCTGTCAATTTTCACGCCCCCATCAAACTAGTGCTTTCTGTAAAAATATTTACAGTCACGAACCTTCAAAGTTTTCAGATTTGAGTTATTGTCCGCTAGACTCCAAGAGAACACAAAAACCTGTACATTAAGCACAAACATGTACGGTAGTAGTGATGTTGAGGTGTTCTATACTTGCACATTTAACCACGTTTTTCTCTGTAGAATCCCAGCCAGTGACCGGGAATTGAGCTGTTCTATATTTGCACATTTAGCCATGTTTTACCTCTGTTCTATATTTGCATGTTTAACCATGTTTTCCTCTGTTCTATATTTGCATGTTTAACCAGTTTTCCTCTGTTCTATATTTGCACATTTAGCCATGTTTTCCTCTGTTCTATATTTGCATGTTTAACCATGTTTTTCTCTGTTCTATATTTGCACATTTAGCCATGTTTTCCTCTGTTCTATATTTGCACATTTAGCCACGTTTTCCTGTGTTCATATATTGCACATTTAACCACGTTTTCCTCTGTTCTATATTTGCATCTTAGCCATGTTTTCCTCTGTTTTATTTTGCACATTTAGCCACGTTTTCCTCTGTTCTATATTTGCACATTTAAGCCACGTTTTCCTCTGTTCTATTTTGCACATTAGCCATGTTTTCCATCTTTATATTTTGCACATTTAGCCACGTTTTCCTCTGTTCTATATTTGCACATTTAGCCATGTTTTCCTCTGTTCTATATTTGCATGTTTAACCATGTTTTCCTCTGTTCTATATTTGCACATTTAGCCATGTTTTCCTCTGTTCTATATTTGCATGTTTAACCATGTTTTCCTCTGTTCTATATTTGCATGTTTAACCATGTTTTTCCTCTGTTCTATATTTGCACATTTAGCCATGTTTTCCTCTGTTCTATATTTGCACATTTAAGCCATCTTTTCCTCTGTTCTATTATTTGCAACATTTAAGTATTTGCACATTTAACCACGTTTTCCTCTGTCGAATCCCAGCCAGTGACCGGGGAGGTTGCGGAGGTCGAACATCAATTTTCACTCCTCTCTGCCGGAGTCGATAGAGACTGTTCTCGGTAATATCGCGACATTCACGAGCCTCTAAAGCTTTCAGATTTCTGCCATATTCTGCTAAAATCCTAGGAACGAAAAAAAAAAAAAAAAAACTCCAAAGATTTGTTGTAAATGATTTCAAGCACCAGTCACACAAATTAAATTTCACGACAAATATTTACCCAATAGAATCATCCGAGAGTCTCCAGCACCCTCTTATGTTGAGATTATAAACTTTACCTCCCTTGCCAAAATACATTGCATATCTGTTAATCCATATATTTTGCCAAGGATTAAATACTGCAACCTTTTTAAGAAATAAATCATATGATTATTATTTAGTTACGCGTCCTAAACAGACCCTTGGTTCTGTGAAAATGATAACCAACCCCGTCCCTTTCAATGTAGCCATTTTTATGGCAAAGACTGCACCAATGACCCGTTTCTTCTTGATCAGAATTGAAAATTTCCATATTATCATATGGAAGAATGAAGTTCTTGTGTCAAAATTCAAAGATTTAAAGTTCCAGAGAGGCACAGAAAAACAGTCGATGAACAGGAGAACCAGGCTTTAACAAAATTTCTGTAAATTGAACTAAAATAGATGCTTACTCGTGTACTGAGTCCTTGATTATTGGACAGAAGTAAATAAATCAAAAAAATTTCATTCTTTAATTTGTTTCTACACGATTAGAAGTGTCAGCAAAAAAAAGTTTGAATTGAATAAAATCACGCTATAGCAAATTCTGGGCTCTTACTTTCTACACCGCATGGCAATCAGTGTGTCAGCTTCGTCATATCTC
>CAJDSM010018717.1:0-10035 GCA_903981925.1 Ostrea lurida
ACCTTCGGTTCAGGTGAGCTAAAAATACTAAACTCGAATTTGATCTATAACTCATTAATATACACATGCATGCAAAAAAATCAGTTCACTATCTCAAAGTGCTTAGACAAAAGTCCGGAAAAAATGGGCATACAGTAATATATCAAAGTTAAAGAGGCACAATCCATAAAAACTTCAACGAAGCGAAGCGATACTCGAACTTGATCTGTAACTTAATGATATACATCTGCATGCAGAGGGACGGAAGGGCGGACAAGGGTAAATGATATGCCCCGACCACTTTATGGTGGGGGCATAAAAACGACTCGCATAACAAAATTTGGTTATTCTTGTTTAATAGTTTGATTTATGCCCCTTTTGGAATTCGAAGTGCTACAAACTTAAACTAATGCAAGGTTCTTATGACTTTAGGTTTTTTATTGTACCAATGCCTGTTACAAAAAGGGCATCGGTTTTATGATCTCTAAAAGACTTGCTACTCTCATTTCTGCGTACCAAAAATTATGTTTAGAGCTGGTTCCTAACTTCGAAAACAACTGCCCAGCAATTCAATTTCACATTAGTTCTAATTCAAGATACAATCATTATCAACACTTACTGTTCGACATGGCCCTGTTGTTCAAGCCTATCCACCAATGCTCACCAAAAACTCTGGCAAAAATAATCCCATACAAGTTTACATTTTTAAATCGGTACACTGTACCTTATAAGAATTGTTGTTCTGATGTGGAAGTGAGCAGCATCATATAAAAAGTGTCCTACATAGATTGCAAAATGAAATGACTTATTTTTACAAATGCACTTGCTTATGTATGACCATGCATACTTTCTAAAGAAAGAAATACAACAATACGGTGATGTATAAATCATATACGGTACAAATTTGATGCACAAGATGCGCATTTCGAACAAAATTATGTCTCTTCAGTGATGCTCAAACCGAAATGTTGGAAATCCGAAACATGAAATTTAAACTATATAAAAGTGAACAATGTAGTGCTAAAGAATGGAGCCAAATACTTCGAAGGATCAGAGCTAATGCCTGAGGGAGATAATCCTTAATTTTGATATAAATTTCCAATTTTACCACTGCAATTCAATGCATATCCGTATTTAAGCTAGTAACATAGTACATAGCAATGGGCTGTAGAGACCTCGGGGACTAACAGTCCACTAGTAGAGGCCATCGCCAGGGGTCATAATATAAATCATATACGGTACCAATTTTGATGCACCAGATGCGCATTTCGACAAATTTTGTCTCTTCAGTGTGCTCAAACCGAAATGTTGGAAATCCGAAAACATGAAATTTAAACTATATAAAAGTGAACAATGTAGTGCTAAAGAATGGAGCCAAATACTTCGCAGGATCAGAGCTATGCATTAATAAGCAATAAGACAGTGTTCTTTTCACTCTAAAGTTTATTCTCATTATATTTAAACTTTAAATCGTTTTCAACTTACTGTAAGATGCTGGGTTTCCAAAAACGCATATTTCTTATTCTTATCAATTCAACTCCAATTTGATTTACTAAAGCAAAGTATGCATGTCATATGGATATCATCTTCGTTTTAATAATACACATAATATGGCTACTTGTATATCAAACTATAAAAGAAAATTACCTATTAAATCTATTGTACACAAAGGAGAAGGTAGTCCCATTATCGATGATGATAAGCCGAGCACCAATATTTCTACATTTTCTCCTTGCTCCAGACCACGAAAGTTTATCTAAAATCCCCTACAACCAATAAGTCGTTGTATAAGAGGATGAACATGTAAATATACCCGATTTTGCTTTTTTTTTAAATTACGAGTAAGAAGATCGAATTCCTAATGAATAGTAATGATAAATGGTTAACATTCATTTCTTACAAAGCATACCTTGAAACAGCGATTTCCATATTTATGCCAGCCTGGTGGACATGTTTGCAAAGTTAATGTTGTAGGAATGGACGCAGTGCTTGAGGGTAATGCTTTGTACCCAGTACGGTGTTTTTCGCATATAAAATTCTCTTTACTCTTACAATCGCTTACACCCACCAATGATGTGTAGAGGAATCCACACTTCTCGGTAAGATTGCCACCTGCAATGTTCGGGACAGTATGGAAAGCAGATGAATTGATAGATATAGAGAAAACAAGCAGCAAAAAGCGGAATATCTCGTCGTAATTAGGCACATTTTCCCACAGAAAATAAGCAATTGTGCAGTTTCGAAACATTCTAAATATATATTCAGTCATTAAATCAAGTAAACATAATAATTGAACAAAAATCCTACCAATATCAACAAGGGGCTGTTTCATCAGAACTGTTTTACCACTTGTCCATGAGCTTTTATTATCGGACACAGAGTATCCAATCCAAGCTGGGTTACCTTTGTTAAGCTGACTCACCAAGAAATATAATACTCGCCTATACAAATAAATAACATTAGACATTACGCACAATACAACGAAACCAAATCCATAATTCAAATAAATTGAAAGAATCCCTGGACACAACAGAGGTGGGATCAGGTGTCTAGTACGAGTAAGCATCCACTGTCGACCGGTCACACTCGACGTTAGTCCATAGTCTTGATCAGGCAAACGGAGTAATCCGTAGTCAAATAAGTGTATGAAAAACATCAGACAGCATATGACCAAATGACAGGCATACTGGCAAACTAAATCGTTACAACAATTATAGAATTTGCGAATTGTTGCTCTTTAAACGTCACTGTTAAAACCCCTGCAACAACAACGTGTTTGTAAGTAGCCTGCATCGATTAAAAAAATATTCATACGCAGAACAAGCTCTTGCATATCGAATAATTTGAGAGACATGTAGGTGATGATGGAATATTGCTACATAAGTATGGGAAGTGGATGATGGAGAAATCGTCCCGTTTGACATAAAGTTGATTTGTTAGTTTGCCGTAGTGTCTATGTTTAACAAGAGGTACTGTGAGTAATGCTCACTACGAATACCCCCGCATACCTCAATCTCCCGAAGGGTATTGTTAACTGTTCAAGAATTTGAAATGGAAATCATATTGCTACTTTAATGTCCAGTGAACTTGACCTTTGACCTTTTGACCCCAAAATCGATAGGGAACATCTTCGTCCCATGTGTAGTCTGTATGCATAATATGGTGACTCTAGGTAGAAAGGATAACATTTTAGAGCCCTAAAACCATTTTGCTACTTCCATGTCCAGTCCACTTGGCCTTTGACCCCAAAATCGATAGGGAACATCATCGTCCCATGGGTAGTCCATACATACAATATGGTTACTTTAGATGAAAAGGATAACATTTTAGAGCCCGGAAACCATTGCTTCTTCAGACAGACGTCGGACGGACAGTATACCCCATAACTTCGTTGCAGGGAATATAATAAAATATCCAAGTACGAAGCAGACATGCAAGACTTTGTGGTGTCCTTTATTACTTACTTGGTTTTTAAACAAAAACGGCAGTCGAAAATACGAATTTCTGGTCGTTGGGAAACAAGACACATATTTTGTTAGGAAACACTCTTCTTATAGATAATATTTATGTAGTCTTTGGAGACCATGTCTTTCGACAATTCGTTGGTGTTCTTATGGACACTATTTATGTCCTCTTATTAAAAGACTTATCTTTATGTTCATACGAAGCAGAATTTGTTAAAAAACTGTCAAGGGATAATTTAAACAAAAAACGTGTCGTATCCTTCACCCTTACATGTAGATGATGTCCTATCAATAAACACTCATACCTTTCATAATTATGCCATTTTGAAATAATATTATATCCCGACGAACCCGAAAATAAATGACACTACAGAATCTGACATCTCTGCTTTATATTTGGAAATTTTACTTAATATTGAATCTAATGGCAGACTGACAACTACATTATATGATAAGCGTGACGACTTTAACTTTTGTAGTAATAAACCACTACTGCATGCTTAAGGTGTGTATATCTCCAGGTTGATTTGATACGCAAGACCATGCTATGCGTATGAAGACTTTTAAAGCGAGGGAAACTACTGACAAAAAAGTTGATGTTGCAGAGTTATAACGAATCCCGTTTGAAGTCATCATTTCGTAAATTCATAAAATAATGACATTGATTTTTATTACAAATTATCATTTAGTCATACGTTGACTGATTTGTTTAATACCCTTTGTTAGACTGTCATTTTCACACTAGATTTGACTATGGCTAATCCATTTTACTTTATTTCGACTAAGGGCTCACGGCGGGTGTGACCGGTCAGCAGAGAATGCTTGCTCCATGGCACCTGATCCCACCATCAACTTTGTCGGAGGTCCGTGTTGCCTTACACTCGACTTGGTATGTATGCTTTCTGGGATTATGATTACGTTTAGCACAATGTTTACTTCGCTAACTGATATTGAATCAACACATGAATGAAAATCATTACTAGCATTATTGACAGATAAAACGTCGTCAATATATTGAAATCTCGAATTAAACGCCATCGCTAGAGATTTCTTCCTCTCATGTAGAAGCCTTTGAATGAATTCTGCCTAATACATGCACGAGATTATAAAATAAGTCAGCTAACAAAGGGGCATAATTGGTGATCATGGGAATTCCCACACTAATAAGATATTGTCGACAAATGAGGAACTTTAGTATTGATTCTAAAAACATCTACTTCAGAGTACATATACCTGTGTGTAGAATCAGAGTGGAGTTTAGCAAAGTAATTTTTAGAATGAATAGAAATTAGATATGAATTTTTCCTTTTTCCATATTTGTTGAAAAGGTAACAAAGCCTAGTACATGTATTTAATTTATCGTAATGAATGGTCGTGTAAAGTGTTGAAGTCATGTGTTTTGATGTTGATATGAGAAAGATAGTTTAGATTTATTCAGAATCCACATTCGATTTACACCACTTCTAGCATATGTGTTTTCACAATATGTCTGAAATTATTCCTTCACAGCTGTCAATGTTTTGTTGGGAGTAAAGACAGGGGCTTGGTGGAACATTGACGACATCCAACAATATACGAGGGTTGTCCGTAAAGTTCGTGGACAAGCCTAAATTTAAATAGAAGTAGCGTTATGGGTATTTATTATTAGCATATTCATAATCCTTTACTTTATGTGAATTATAAAATGTAAAATTGTATCCAATCTCAAATGCATAATTACAAGTATGTCTCCGTTATCAGACTTGGGATGGTGACCCGGAGCACGGCGAAGTTTTAATGAAGAAAGTTTTTATCGTTTCATACATTTCATTTGTATTTTGTAAAATTCCACGGATATTGATATGATTTTACATAATGACGTTGGCAAGAGTTACAATGTTACACCTGCAAAATTTGATCGTTCAAAGTTCTAATATGGCAGAGAAATCTCGGTTTGAATCTATAAAGCCAGGATCGTCATTGTCTGAAAAAAATACGTTTTCGGAAAAGGTGGAAGATTAATAAAAGTTTGTGAAGACATCGGATAAACACGCACAGAAACCCATACATTCAATAAACAGTCGGAAAAGCATTGTAATGTGACCCGTCCATCAGTGTTTAAGTGACACAAAAGATTTTCCGACGGAAGGGACAGTTTCCGGGGTAACATGCGTGAAGCAAGACTATCTTTCAGTGATTGCAGTGCTGTAAAAATGAAGTCCGTGACGTGATTGACAATGACCGGCGACAAACAGTGCGTGATATTGCAGGAAATGTGGAATTTCAAAGACTACGGTACATGAAATTATTTCTCCATGATCTACATGAGATTTGTATGGAATAAGAACAGTTTGTGCATATTTTGATGACTGGTTAAAGTGACATATGAAATATGTGTGTTGAGTTTAAGTGCGTTGAGAAAAGTTAACTGTATTTAGCGTTTGACGTTGAACGTCAATAATTTTCATTTTAGTGCTCCGTGTATGAGTTTGTGTCTTTTGTTGTATGTGATAGAAATATTGCTATTTGTGCTTTGTTTCTAATGCAAAATTGCATATTGATAAAATGAAACATGAAGTTAAGGAAAATAATAGTTTCATATATTTTATCAACGTTTGTTAGTTTTTAGACGATGTCTTATCAATTAACAATCATACATTTTCACCATTATGTCCATTTGATATATCCTGACGAACTTGAAATAAAGGACAGACCAACAATAACTACAGAATGTGGCTTCATATTTGATATTAACTTAATAGGCAGACTGACAGCTACATTACATGAATAAACGTGATGACGTTGGCTTTGCAATGTCTTTTCTATATTAGTAATTACCACTATCCCCTGCTTATGGTGGTAGTCTCTCCATGTTGATTCGATAAGCAAGGCAATGCCATGCGTATGATGATTTTTAAAGCGAGGCCACTAACAATGTACTAAACCAAATAGTTGATGTTGCAGGGTTATAAACGAAATCTCTTTAAAGTCATCATTTTCCGCCAAATTCTACGGTCCGCTATAATGCCACTTCTTTGCGAAATACAATTATCAACTAAGTCATATGTTGATGATTGTTTTCACATTTCCCTTTGTTAGACTGTGATTTTCCATACTAGATGACGACGGGTAAACCGTTACTTTGTTTCGAACTACATGCCACGGCAGCTGGTACCGGTCAGCAGAGGATCTTACTCTCCATGACACCTGACCTGACAAAATTTGCCTTTTGTCGAAGGTTCCGTGCCCTACACTCGATTTTGTATGTGTTTGGACTATGATTACGTTTGATACTTTGTTACTTCGCCATTTTTTAATTTTTATCAAGGCTGTAGACGAACTTTATGGACAACCCTCGTATCTTTGTTTGCAAGTGTTTTTGTGAAGTTTTGGAACCCAGTACATACGTACGGTAATTCATATCTGCCCGCCCCAGTGACTGCGATATTTAATGTGTTTAATTTCAAAGAATTCCATCTTTTGAAAGAGCAGTAGGAGTGCAAGTACGATAACCAAATGTGGAGTTGATGCCAAATTCTTTTAAAATGCAGTTGTAGTCATGAGCTAAAAATACAGACAAGCACAATATTGGTACCTTGTCACAAGCTTTGTCAGATGAAACCAAAATATATTCCTCATGTGACCTATCTAATTATTTGATCACTTCTGGTTTACGAAACACAGAAGGATAGACGGTACGCACTTTTGTTCATATTTGTCTAATACGGGATTTTAATTTTTATCCATTCTGACAATGTATCAAATTCTTTTTCATATTTGGTCCATGGTCTGGCATAATCGTCAACAGAATTCATAATGGAAATGAAGTTTCTGTCGCCAATTGAATGACTGAGGATCCCTGAATTTGGAAGTTTTTAAAATAAGTGATCTCAGATCCTCATTTTCAACTACATGTACATTAGCATCACCAGTAATGATATGTTCAGCTGGAAAGCAGCAAAAACTATTTCACACAAGTACAGCTTTCGACAATTGAATTCTCATATGATTACGGTGTCTTCTGTGGTAACAGGCAATGACATATAATTACATTAATTCATCGATTCACGCATTAGACCTTACTTACATTGAATTTATGGTCGCCAAGTGTCCTCCGTATGCCTGACATTTTGATTCCGCATCTTTCCACGTGTACTTCCTCTTAGAGATACGATAACAGAAACTGTTTAATCCCACGAAGGTCTTGAAAAATAAATACTGAAGTGACACTATGTGACAATAGGGGGTGCTACATATTGTAATCAAAGCGAATTAGTCATATTGATATAAAATCAGCTGAAACATCACATTATATTGATCTAATTTACTTCTAAAAACCTGTTCACATCCAATTGATATAGGTGACACTGTCATTCTTAGGTTCAGTTGTTTTGAAGACCTACACACATATCCAGGCATGAATGAATTACAGTTTGTGTCTCCCCACAGTCCATTCTGCAATACAGATACATGTAACCACTCATGAGCAATATTATGAAATATGTGCCACTCATAGACAAGGTTGAGAATTTTGTACTTCTCATGAACAGTCATATTATTTCATTTACTCTCGTGAACACTTAATCTAGTTCGCATATAAATTTCACTAAAGGCGTATTTTCCACTTGCTTTAAAATTCATGAAAGTACATCCTTCTTTATAAGGCGTGAAACCCTGTGGCTCATTTTTCTGCCAGGCTGTGTACGTGACATCTTTGTTATCCTCCCACCGAAAAGTTTGTTGTTCTTTGTCCCGGAGACCAATCCAGTTTCCATAGTCCATTGCTGAAATACCTTTCAGAACAAGTATATCTGTTTAATTTCTCCCCTTATAGAAAATAATAGTATTATGAAATTATAAAACAAATATTTACATTTACCATTGTTTTGTCAATGATTAACATATGTTTTTTTTTTTCAATATATTCTATCAAAGATATGGCCTTTCACCTTAAATGTGATTAGGGTGGAATGCTACACCAGAGAAGTTTGACGTGGTTGAAAAATAGAGGATATGTTAAACAATTTTTTGAAAATATGAAAATTCAAATTCACTCTATTTCGTCAAAAAATGCAATTTTAGTAGAAAGCCATTTGAAAAAAAAATTAAAACTGGAATCGAACCCGCGACCTGCAGATCAGAAGGCAACATGCTAACTTACTGAAATAGTTAACTAGACATGTAAATTTGAAATGAATTGACATATAACCCTGATAGTGATATTTTCATCCATGTTTCGAACGGAAGTCATCCATTATGAAGATGGCTCATTCCCCCTTAAAAGTTATTCCACCCTCTTAACTCTAATAAATGGAAACAAGTGAAGATAACAAACAGTGATCAATCTTTAAAACTCCTTTAAAGAGTACTTTAATGTATGTCCCGCTGGAGAATTTTTCGATCGTATATTGAATCAACATATGAAAACGAGTATTGCTCATATATCGTCAATATAACTAGATGTCGAGTTGAAGGTCACAGCGAGGAATTTTGCTTTATTTTCATGTAGAAGTCGCTGAGTAAATTTTGCCTCAAGAATACATAGATATACCGGATGACAATGGAACATAAATTGTTCCCAATATACTTCCAACAGACTGTAGGAAGACCTGATTACTAATGTGTACGTAAATATTGTCAACGAGGAACTTCAGCATCATTCTGAAAAGTACATCAAACTTTGCGATTTCCAAACACACGTAAAGGACGCAAGTGTGCCGTACCGCCGACGCACGGAACAAATAGATCAGACATGCGGTTTTTCTTACTTGTATTAATAAGGAATACCGGGGTTCAAAATGGTAGCCAGTTTAAGAGTGGATACATGTTTTCCGTGTGTGGAGTTTGACGGACGTGCCAAATTTCAGAAACGAAAATCACAGCATGCTGCTATGTATGTAAAGGCAAAGATAACGAACAGTGCTCAATCTCGTAAGTCCCAGATAGAATACAAAAACAAGAGTTGGGCAAACACGGACCCCTGGACCCACGAGTTTCCATTCGACTACATTTTAATAATGTAGGTCTAAGTCTTAAATTAGGTGATGCATGAGCACACACTGCTTTGATTATCAAAACTAATTAGTACGGCACCATTCATATGTCGATTCAATTTATCCCAATGAACTAGAAATAAAGGACACCACAGAATCGCCCATGTCTTGCTTCTGTAGTTGGATATTTAATTGAACATTGACATTAACGGCAAACTAACTACTCAACTTTGTGATAAACAGGACGATTTCAGTTCTCCATCGTCAACTTCCCATATTTATGTAGCAATATTTTTAATCGAGGCAAGCTATTTACAGACAACTGTTGTTGCAGGGGTTTCAACAGTCACGATTAAAGGCAGCATTTCGTAAATTTTTTGGTCGTTATAACAATTTAATTTACAATATGACCTACCATTGAGTCATTTGTTGTCTGATGTGTTCATAGCCATTGTTAAGCCGTTTTCACACAGTGATTTGACTACGAAGATTGATCCGTTTGCCTGATCAAGACTAAGGGCTCACGACGGGTTGACCGGTCAACAGGGACGTTACTCCTCCTAGGCACCTGACTCCACTTCTTGAGTGTCAAGGCCCCGGGATCATGAAACAAACTTAGA
>CAJDSM010018718.1:0-32162 GCA_903981925.1 Ostrea lurida
CCCCCTTCCAACAAATAAAATTACTGCTGTATATTGGTCATGCTGTGGTCTCAGGCAAAAACTATCTGTATCAATGGACATGTAATGAATAAATTCAATGTTTATCACATTGCTATGACTATTGAGTACATGTGATTCAATGTTAACATAAAATATTTTACATATCATAGCGTATGCACAAAAATACAACACAAAACTCACATTGCTTGCATGGTGTGCAGTATTATCTTTTGTCTGAATTATTCAAAATTCTTCATGCTATCAACTTTTGTTATAAAAATGTCAAGGAAAAAAAAAACATACTTGCAAAATGTTTTGTAAGTTTTCCAATTTTCATATTTTAAGAGCAGTATATTCTAATCCTCATTAAATATTTTCTTAATAACAAGAGATGTCAATACTAATTAGGCAACATTGCTCACTAGCTGGGAAGCATGGCTTTACATACCCTATCCCGATATAACCTACGATAAAAGTTTTTGAAAAGTAGGTTAAAAGTCAAGGTTACTAGGTCATAGGTTACTAGGTCAAAGCCAAGTCCAAATGAAAGGCCTGGTCATTTGGGAGATCAAAGCTCTAACCTTCTTGATTCAAAAGATATGACCAACTGGTAAATCTATTGAAAAGTAGGTCAAACTCCAAGGTCACAAGACTTGGTACCAAGTGAAATGAAAGGTCGAATCACAAGCTTTTCTCTTACAGTATGATGCCAACACAAACACTGACATTTGAGTTGGCTCTTGCTCAATTCAACCAGTGTTTTTTTCCACTAATTTGGGACTGGGGCCTTTCAATTGGGAAAAAAGCGACAAACAAGAAAAATTGGGAAAATTCATAACACTGAAGTAAAGCCATTAAACCTACTTTCATATTTCACGGGCAAACAATCGCAAATCTGGTACATGGGCAGAACTATTGGTCTCATTTTCACTTTTATCTGATTCTGAGCCACTCTTCATCAAGGTGTCAGTTTCTTAAAATCAATTTCAGTCCTCATTCCCGTACACTTCGTTTTTTCGATCTCTAATAGTTCGGACTCGATATTCAAATTTCCAAAAATGGCGTCCTTCAATGCTTTCCGATGACAGACTCGTGTATTAAACACTTTTTAATAGCCAATTAGAGTAAAATCAGTTGTCAAAATGTAATTTTTTTGCTTCAATTTACTTTTAATCACATACTGAACACTGCGATATTCACATATCAGTACACACAACACATATTCATTTAGAATACACTTCGTCCTGGTGAGGCAAGGCAAATATTTACTGAATAAATTAATAAAGCAACATTATTTTAGAGATGTAATCGGAAACAGACTATTTTTTTTTTTTTACTTAAATAACTTTCTTACGGAAAATGGCCGAGTAGTTACGAATGGAGTTGAGGCATTTTTTTTTTTTTTTTTGTTACGATTGGGAATTTTTCCCCCTCAAATGGGAAAATATTAGGAAATTTAGGATTGGGACTGGGGCCGAATATCGGCCCAAATCGGGCCCAAAAAAACACTTGTCAACCTGAATTCATTTTTCAAATTACAGTTGACTTCAATATCTTGACCACTGATATCTCCAATACCATGGTTATGTCGAACTTACTTTGAGGTCCCAACCACCTATTTTCTTAGTATTTTTACTCTCAATATCTCGAATCCACAGATCATGGTCCCATCGAGTTTGAGATAACAAGGTTCGACTGCACATGTAATAGCAAAGTTCCATGATATAAAAAAATTTACATTGATAAAATCAGAATAACAACAGGCCCTCAGGCCTCAACAGTCACCAGAGTATCATAGCATATACAAGGAGTCTCGATCATAGTTGCATTTTTAATCCTCAATATGAAGGTATTTGTGTCATATATTGATCATTTTCCAAAATATGCATTATGATTCCTATCCTAAACACAAGAAAAAAAATGGAAGATTTGAAGCATAAAATTCATTTCAATATTCCTCTACAGGGGCATGATTTTCAAAATTTTAGCAGAGGGCTTCATTTTGTTTTTCTCAAATATAATATGGAAGTAAATATTTTCTAAGATGTAAAGGCCAAAGATAACGAACAGTGATCAATCTCGTAAGTCCTAAATAGAATACAAAAACAAGAGTTGGGCAAACCGGACCCCTGGACATACCAGAGGCGGGATCAGGTTGCCTAGGAGGAGTAAGCATCCCCTGTGACCGGTCACACCCGCCGTGAGCCCTAGTCTTGATCAGGTAAACGGAACATCGTAGTCAAATCAGTGTGTGAATAACGACTGGATTATTATATTCGGGTTACACGAGTGTAATGCCGGCCCGTACACTTGTGTATGATTCTGAAAAATTCGTACTTACCAGCTTTAGATATCGATCTTTCCGGTAAGGAAATCATACCAAAATTTTCAAAATTCTAATTTTGTCACTTTTTGCAAAATCCTGAAAAAATGGGTGTATTTCAGTGTCGAAAACATTAGAAGGATTACGGTAGTACCATTCAAAAGTTATAGCCAAGGTAAAAGTTTCAGACAGAATGAACAGAACAGAAAAAAACAATATGCCCCCCATACTTCGATCACAACGGGGCATAAAAATCGATGGTCAAGTAGACTGATGAATTATGAAATTTGCTGGTCTGAACAGTTACATGTACTTACCAGTAGGTATTTTAGTTATTTGAATGTCAGAGGAAAATAACTACTAAAAAAAATAGACTTAGAACAAATCAATATTACCAGAAAGCATTGCAATATTCACGGCCTAATGGCCAGGGTACGAGTATGTATGCCATCCATGTGCTTTAAAATGCCTTATTGAATAAGGCTAAAGCAGACTTGTTTCCTAGGCTGCGATGGTGCGTGCATTGTGGCAAACAGTCAATGGAGCCCTATAAACCTGGTAAAGGATCACGCCAATTTCCATTAAATCTCTTGGGACATGCATCTTTAACATGACAAAGTCGAATTAATCAGAGTTGGCGAAAGAGCTAAAATCTGTCGGACACAGTGTCCTACAAATTGCTAAAAGTAACAAATACTACAGGACACACTTAAACTTGCCGGACCAAATACAAAACCATCAAAATATGTAAAATGCAATTTTAATAATATGCATCAATCAATGTAGCAAGTTAAATAACTGTTATCTTAACACCATTCAGTTTCAATTTTATGAATGATATTTGATATTCTACACCGAATCCTGAAGACTCGTGATCAGCGAGTGCACTAATGTTTTTTAAATTATCACAACCTTTAAACAAAACGGTTTGGATAGTTTGGTTCGGTTTTTCTTTGAGTTGACAAAATTTGTGCATGGCACAACCATCGTCATACTTAGCCATTGCTTGTCTTTAATCCACTGAGGATTAAACTTCCTAACCTTTTGTTCTGTTTTGTGTGTTTATTAGCTTCCGGCAGCGACTTGTCTTTCTAAATGACTTCTAACCATTTTGGCACATGTTATCGCCGCGCCAATATACAGTTTGTGGTTACATTTGGGAATTTAGGGCCATGTGCCCCTAACTTTTACTTTTACGGGCCCACATTGGAATCCAGGAGCCCACATTACGATAATACAATTTTTTAAAATTCCAGTCAGAAAATAAATGTCAAATATTTTTAAATGCTCAAATTCTCTCTCTCTGTTTTATATTTCGTCATGCTTTTTACTGAACAAACGTACCCCGCTGTACAGTGGTATCCTTCAGCCAAGTCTAATTTTTACCATTTTTGAGAAAACGATAGGGATTTTTGGAGTCATACTCCCCAAAGTAACCTTTCGGTCAGCTTTTTTCTTTTATTGGGACACGAGACACCATCGATAAAGTGATACCCATGGGGATCCGGATGGGACAGCAAAACCTAAGTCTCACATCACGGCAGGTTGTGCATGGTAAAGATCTCCCTGCTCAAAAGCCATGAGCGCCTAGCACAGGCCTAAATTTGCAGGCCCTTCATCGGCAATCGGTGACGACACCAGATGAGTGAAATATTCTCAAGTGGGACATAAAACGATATACAATCAAATCAATCGATAAAAGCTACATTGCGTTTACTTTGAACAAGACAACTAAATTAATCTTGGTTAACCACGGTGTTTTCTCAAAAGCGGAAGTAAATTATAAATGCAAATGAACATGATATTTTCCGGGGGGAAAGTCGCTCGCCATGTGGGCGAAAGGATTTCAATTTATCGGCCCACAGCAAATTTTGCTCGCATTGGCGAGTGGTTATCCACACACACTGAATATACTAAAACTTCACGTAGAAACCAAAATTGAAATTTCCGGTATTTTGTTTCAATAAGAAAAAAAATAAATAAATCCACATTAGGCATAATAATTTTCATACTTTTCATAAAAAAAGAAAAGTGAGCAAGCTCACATACCCCACGCTCCCACTATGCCTTGAAATGTAGTTTTGGGCAATCAGGTAGAAATCATAATTGAATATTGGTTATAATGGATACACATAATGGATTAACTATTGATTATACTAGGATTTTTTTTTCATAAATAAAAGTAAGAGATCTTTTCATTAAACATACAATATTTATCCTTCTCTATTCAGTGTTTAATGGGGTGAAGAGGTCAAAGGGCATAATTCCCCCGAAAAAAATGAATCAGAATTTCCTGTGTATATACGCATCTACACAGTATGTTCTTCATCACTACAAGTTCCACGATATATCTGTTGAGCGGTTTTAGAGGAGTTGCGCTGACAAACTGTTTCAATAGTATATTTATTGTGGCCAAATTTCTAAGTTCAAAAGGGGATAATTCCCCGAAAAAAAATTGAATCGAATTTTCTGTGTATAGCGCATCTACACAGTATGTTCTTCTCACTACAAAGTTTCACGATAACTCTGTTGAGGGTTTCAGGAGTTTGCGCTGAAAACTGTTTCAATAGTATATTTAAATGTGGCCAAATTTCTAAGTTCAAAAGGAGCATAATTCCCCAAAAAAAAAATTGAATCAGAATTTCTGTGTATATGCACATCTACATGGTATGTTCTTCATAACTACAAAGTTTCACGAAAATTCTGTTTGAGGCGTTCAGAGGAGTTTGCGCTGAAAAAAAACAAGGACGACGGACTGACAGACGGACTGACAGACGGGTCAAAAACATTATACCCTCCGCAACTCGTTGCGTGGGGTATAGTAAACAACTTTTGAAAAGTAATACATTATTTTATTTTTTGGAGGATTTACTATTGTATATTGAAAAAATCTACCGGACACAGTGTCCGGTTTGGTTCCTTAAAAACTATCGGACATCGATCAAATTTATCCGAGATCGCCAGTGGGCCGACGTCTTTCGCCAACTCTGATTAATGCAACAAAAGTTGTATAATTATCATTTTTTATCCATATCTGCTCATTGTTCAAATGTGATTGGAAAAATTATGAAAAGGAAACTGTATAGATTTGCAGTCTATCTATTCATTTGTTTCTAAAAAAAAATGATCCCAGGGTTCGACATTCGCACTCGTCACCTCGCCATTTCCACCCTGTCAGATGTGAATTTTGACGACCTACTTGTTAACATAGCTCGCTCAAATAACGACCTGGTGACGAGTTTGGATTGTCAGAATAATTTCTATTTATTTGAAATAAGAACACAAATGAAAATAATGTGATAAGAATTAAAATACATTTTCTATTTGAAACTCAAAAAGATGTGCAATAAATTTAGAAATAATACATTTGAAGTTCTTTTTGTTTCATATTTTTGTTTGGGCAATCTGAAATCCGTTCGGGCAACCTAAGATCGGTACTTCGGTTGCCCGATTGGCGAGTCAAAATTCTGACGAGTGTCGAACCCTGTGATCCTATGAACCAATTCACTGAACATAAAAAAATATTTACCAGTTTTGTCAGTGGCACTGGTAGATTTGAAAAAATAACAAAACCTCTGCATCAAAACAGTTCAACACATTCATTCATTGTTTTAAAATTACAGTTTCTGATTTACTAAATGGCAAGCTTTTCTGACTTAAATTTGGCTTAACATTGTAAAACCAAGGGCTTTCATTTGGAATGCTAAAGATAAAACTGCGACGTACAATTGCACTGGCTTAAACGCACACTCCTAAACACTACACACTAACACGGCACAATCAATAACAAGACCAAGCACACACATGAAACATTGAACGGCGAGGCAGTTTGCATGTTTAACAGGTTTTCACGTCTTAATTCAATTCAATTAAGCTTTCATCACTTACCCACTGATTAGATTTGGGGCTAAAAGAATACAAAGCAACTTGTGTGGCTGTATCGACGATGTCGTTTATGTAGGGATCTCTTTGCTGCAAAGCAGCCAAATTCATCCTACTCTCTTCCGCCATTGTTTGTACAAAAATAGGCTAGCAGCAAATGATATATTCACTGCGCAACATGTGCGTCCAAATATATATATTCGAAAATAAAAAAATAACTTTGTGCATGAGATAACTTTTTTTTAAATAATTAATTGAAGTAGAAAAAGATTTTAAGGGTAATGAAATTCGATCCAGGTAAACGCGAGCTCTGCGAAAAATTGGTCAAGCGTAACCATCCACGGTGAGCTGCTTGTCGATGGTTATTGGCTAGTGAGGCTCTGTCAGAAAACACACAGTGCAGTTTGCGATGTGTCTGACTTGAAATATTGTCAAGGAATATTTTAGAGTGAAGCTTCTTTAATTTCTATGACAAAACTACATCTAGTCGCGATAGACATATTATTATCATGATGTGTTTGAACCCCGGATGAGTGATGCTGGAAGTTGCATTGAATAATGGGCGAAATGAAGAAAAAAGATTCTTGATATATATAGGCCTAATTAGGAATTGTTAAAAAATACATTGGCACTGAAGGATGGCCTCTCCCGGCCCAGGTGAGTGTGTGAAGCATCATTTCTTTATTTATATACAGTGAAATCGAAGTAAATCTAGGCCTAATCACTGCGTTTTTAAATTCCACGTGAGAGCCGATATTCGATAAAGATGGCAGCCCTTCCTACTGCCGATGCTGAGCGCTGTGAATAGCTTTGCTTATCAATAAAGCGAAGGATGCTTCGTAAAAATATCAAGAGATGCAATTTTGATATAGGCCTAGAGTTTCATTTTGTCTGGGGGTGGATCCTATCTTTTGTTATGTAAAAAAATGAATTAAAAATAAGCGTATGCTAGATGTGAAAATGTAAATATTGGAAAAATAGATAAGTACATGTAGGCCTGATGAAAATGAATGTCCTCTGAAGGACTCGTGTAAGATTATTTGAAATGTAGGCGTACAGTATTCTTGTTGTAAGTTGACAGAATTTATGATGCTTTCTTGTTAATGTCTCCACGTAGTGGATTTATAATGCATAAATTTTGAATAAATTAACTTGAGTGTAAATGAAATAATTTTATCTCGCATATAAAAATTCAGTAATGACATAATGGCCTTGAGGCAACTTAGAATAGCTCTGGTGAGAAAATTAATCTTTAGTGTGTGTGTTTTTTTAATTGATTGCAATGAGTTATTTATGGGTCCCCATGTGTATATCCACCTATGAAAAACACCTTTTTATATGAGCAGTAGGGTAACCAATGGGTTGCGTTTTTTTCTTACATAACATCACTTGTTCTGATTATAAGCTAGGGATACCCAATGCAGTAATGATCAGTGGGCTATGCACTAATTGAATCCTGCTTGGTCAGGAATGTCTGGTAGTGTCGGCAGCCTCAGGGTCCTCCAATATTATCACTCAGATGGGGAGCTGATTTTCGGAAGCTTTTTCTCATTAACATTGGCCAGTGCAGACAGTATAGTGTCAAGTAAAATATACATGGACAATATTAGCCGATCCAGGCTGAGGGATAGCACATTCTGTTTTAATTAACACTCAACCCCTCTCATGATGGCCGTGTACTAATTGTTCTAATTATGAGCAACATATACTGCTCCCCAGAACAAACTGCAGGGTGTTGGATCATAAAACACCTCCATGCACTGGTCATTAGGAGGGTCATCATCAAGAGATAGGTCAATTCTATTTTCTAAGGGCAGAGATATCATGATAGATATATAATTTTAAGGTAACAGCTACCAGCAGAGAACAATGTATACTAGGGCTTTATAATTTATTTGGCTCATTGTATTTATATATATATATATGACTATTAGGGGTGGGCTAGTAAAATTGGAGTGTCTGGCCCGAAGGGCTAGTAAAAATTATGATTATGTATGGTATAAATTGTCGCTAGAAATCATCGGAGATCGAAGCCTTTAAATTTCTGAGTCAGTAACGCAATTTTAATACCTCAACGAGTGAAGTAAAGCTTTTGAAAAATCAAAATTGGGAGCAAATGGGCCAGTGGATTTTTTTTCTGGCTAGTGAGTTCAAAAAGTTTTCGCAAAGACTGGGGGGGGGGATTCTACTTTCATTTTCTACTCTAGGTGGACTTAAAATACCTGATTTGAGACGTTCGTATAGTTTTGGAAACCGCTATGTCGGGTATCATAATTTAATAGTCTTGTATCGATTTGTATATCATCATGAGTATCACAATGCATTGGTGCACCAATGGATCATCCCTCCCATATATAATGACTTTTATTCAGACAATGCATTGTGACTATAAACTTTGATAACTATCATGATGCAATTCTTTAATTACTGCAGTTTGTCAGAGATGGCGAAACGCACCGGACTGCCGGCAAAATCTGGTAGTTTTTCTGAATGTCCGATAAATTTAAAAAAAATACCGGACACAATGTCTGGTAAATTTTGAAGACAAAAGTTAAATAAAATGCTCTTTTCCCTCCAAAAATTACCATGTCCTGTAGTTTTTGACTACATTATGTATCTGCAGGACACAATGTCCGCCAGAATGTTGCGTGCTTTTGCCATCTCTGGTTTGTACATATAATGACATCATAAATATTTCACCAGTTTATAAAAATATCAGGCAAACTGTTAGCTATTTTTTTCTTCCAAAAGTTTTATTAGCGTACAACCTGTGACCTAATTACTAATACAACAGGACTGTATATTGATTCTTCAAATGCGATAAATGCACATAATTTATGTTTTTGATCAAGAGCTGTGCTCATGCAGTCATATAAATCGTCCTCTCTGTAACATATGTCAAAATGCACATTTTCCATGGAAATCCGAAAAGCACCTACTCTACAAATTTGTCTGCCTTGTTCTTTCATTATGAGCTCCATTGATGTTTGTTAAATATGAAGTCTCTACTTTCAATTTATGCTTTGTTAAATCTCTACTTTCTATTCTGACATGGTTCAATGTGAAGATGAATCGCTACTTCTGCTTTGTCATAAGGCATGAAATCTGTATGCTCTCGGTTTTTATGATCTCCTTACGGAAGTGAATGAGTAATGTGCGAAAGATTCAAGTCAGAATTCTGTGTTGCACCAAGTGATTTGAATATAAAATATATATACAGTATGTAAACTTAACTATTTGCAAGCATTGCATCTTCACAAAGTTGAGATTAGGAAATACTTCAAGCATTCCTTGGTAAAGACCAAAAGCATTTTATAGTTTGGCACAATGTTAACTTCGCCTTTTTGTATGATAATATTTAAGAAATGGAATTCGAACCAAATATCAAAGATGCAGAAACCCTAAGGTTATCAGAATTACATACATGTATATCCATCAATATATTTTTTACCTGTGTAGCCCAGAAGCAAGCACAGGTCTAGGAACTGCCCAAATCTGTCTGTCCAAAACAAATAGGTTGTTGATCTGTATTCAAGTAAATGACCTGTCACTTGATTGGCTAATGTGACGTATTCTGACAGTCGTCAAATCATCAAGTCACAGGTCTTGGAACTATTCTTTGTACTGGGTACACATAACCACAATAGTTTTCACTCAATGTGTAGTACTCAAACTTTGCACTATTATTAAGCTGTTGGTAGCTTTGGATCTTGTTTAATGTTGTCAAGCATGCATTTAAGATGTTTTATATGCACTGATTCTGCAAACACAGTTTGGAAGCTAGGACACAATGAAATGAACACGTGCAACTTTCTGTAGCTAAAGACATATGATAAATGTCTGGAAATGTATAAGAGTTCATCGAATACTGTCTATTCCGGCTTGGTTTTAATATTTATTTAATATAATTATTTATTTTGTACAGTCAAGACCCAGATATGGTAAGAATTGGGACAATAAAGTGTACTATGTGTATCGTAATGTCCGGTATACTTGCTATGATAGAAATATGTTATAGTGATGTAGTACGGTTGCTATATGTATTATAGGAGGAGATGGAAAACTAAACATTTTTCATTATAAACCGTTAGCAAAGAAGCATTTTTAAAAAGCAGACGAGTATTTGGATTAACGAATTTAAATGTGTCAATTTAGATTTGGCCTAAATTAATAAAGTATGATATTTGAAAATGTATTTTGAATTTCCTTGTTTTTGCTTGAAATAATCTTGTTTAATTTGCTTGGTACGTTAAAATTCTTCTTCAAGTTGTGTGCATTCTGGGAAATGAAGATATAGAGCTTTCGGTTGGCTTCTTTTTACGAGATCTCCAGTAACATAGTGTTTACGATCTGGGGAAGATTTCTCAGTGAACCCTACTAATGCTATCTAATGAGATGGTTATGACATGGTGGTGTGTCTTGATATCAGCCGAAGGATTCATGGACAAGATTACAAGCAGGGAGTGTATATGATTCGTGTACATGTAGCATATGTATTTTTGGAGCAGAAAATCTCCAGAAAGTCACATATTTATGACTGGGTATGCCTCGATCTTAGTCCAAGGTCATCTGGACGATATAAAGGTCACAAGAAGAATTGTCCAGAAGATGCACAAGTTTTGTACCATAAGAATATGGCACTGAAATACACTGTAGATATTTTATACAAAAATATGGCTGTATCGTATTGTACTGGGAGTATTTAGTATGGTTTAAGGGCAGATCTAAGCTGGTCATGATATGATTAAAGTCCCTGAAACGTTCTACTTTACCATTTGTCCGTGTGTTCACTGTGCGGTCACCGTGCATAAACTTAGTAATTTTTCATTCATTGTTCAGCGTGCGGTCATCGTTCGCTCTGCGTGCGGTCACCGTGCGTGTGGTAAAGTAGAACGTTTCAGGGACTCTAGCAGTAGTTTACAGAATGACTCAGATTGTTTGTCATTTTTTTTGCATCCCACTGCATCAATCTTTTGCATATACAGGCAAATGGACATCACTATCGGTGAGGCTCCATAGAATGTAGCTCTAAAAAAAAAACCAGGACAGAACTAGGGAGTCACAAATCCACTCATTATGAACATCTTTGATTTACAACACGTAAACTTTTTCTGTGCACAATTCAGGTGTAATGTGCATGTATTTTTACATTGCTGCCTCAAAATTTTGAGATAATTGTATATATAAAGAAATAAAAAATATAAATATTTTATGTATATTAAGATTCAAACATTCCCACAATACATTTGTTAAAGCGCCATTCAATCTGAAAACTTGTGGCTGAGTAAAGTTTGTCTGTTTACTTTTCTGTGTCTTAAGTTGCCATTTGATTTGAACAACGCTGATTATTGTATTTATTCAAATTTCCAATACTACGCTTTCCATTCTTCATGTTTTCTTAGACACAAGTAATTGGTATAGAATGAAAAAAGAAGTACCCGGTTTTGAATACGTAAAGTTATAAAGCCTGTGTATGTATGTAGAAAAGTACAGTCATGTAATTGTATCTCAAGAAAGCTGTAAATTTTATGCAATGTTCAAATCTACATTTTGTATGTTTAATAAATAAACAATAATTTCCTTAAATGTATCGGACTGAAAAATATTTGGGAAAACATTAATTAACATGGACTTAAAAGCTAAGGTGTTTTTGTGAATATTTGAAACCTATGAATGTGGAAATGAACTGGGTTTTAATTGTCTGAAGATGAAGTGCAAAAATACAGTGATACAACACCTAGTAAATTGTGTGCAAATAAAGTTGGGAAGGCTTTCATAATGGGTGGATGTGTAGCTCTGGGGTCTGTTTGATTTGAGTTATTATTCTTTTTCACAGAAAATATGACTTAATTATGGACTCGATCATTTAAAATTTGAACAAAATGACCTTTACTATTTGGCTTAAACTACACAATGTTAATTATGTATGCTGCTCGATTAGTCTGCCGTAAATGACTTTTCATGAAAATGCTCTACATGCATTGTATCCTTATTAAATATTCATAAAATAGCTCAAATGAAATCTGCAAATGATGGAAAACATCATAGTGATCTGATAGAATCATAACTTTAATAATTTATACTTTTTTTTTTTTTTTTTTTTTTTTTTTTTTTTTCAAAAAAAACATGAATTCAATCATATTTTCATAACTTGACCAAATTGTTTTTAGTCTAAACTAATTGTTTTGTTATATCTTCTGAGAAGATGAGGAGTGGGTTTGGTTTTTTTTCTTCAATTCTTTTCTGTTTTCTTTCTCTTTTTATATATGCCTGTCTTGTAAATCATATTTGTGAAATAAAAGCTAGGTCAAGGTTTTTCTTTATTCAAGGTTAATTTCATATGCCAAGGTCAAATTTGTCATAGGCACACTGGAGAGAAATGTGTACTTGCAGCTCTGTTTGAGCATGTTAGCATCTCCTGAGATTCCATTAGAGTTCATACAAACACAGCAGAAACTCATCAAGTAGATAAAAACATTACCCATCCTGAAATTCCATACAACTGAGAAATATCACAAGATAAGGCTAATCCTAATGTAACCACACATCACCATTGGCTAAATTTCAAAGGTATATGCAATTGTGATGAAATGCTTTGTGGGCATTGTTCTATAATTAAACTTAAGAATATAGGGAGTTGGTAATTTCATCAAATTACACTCAATTTACAAATAGATATGTATTAAAAGAACTGTTTTTGCCTGGATGTATTTTTATGCCCCCATGATCAAAGATCAGGGGGCAGATTAATGGATAGACCTTTCATATTTCACGTGCATAATCCTTATGACAAGCCCCTTCCACTAGCTGGCATGTGGAATACGGGGACATTCTTGTTTTCACAAATACCTCTTGTTTTAAGATGGAAAATATGAATTGCACATGAAATAATGAATGCATTAATTAGTATGACCTTGAATAATGTCTAACTCTGCATTGGAAAGAAATGAGTATGGACTTTTCATTTCAGACCCATGTCTTCCTACACCAGGGAAGGATCCTAGATTTACAAGGATTCCAAATTTCATGATCATTTCAGGAAGTTTGTGAATGATGTTGCACTTAGTCAGTTGGTGTTTGTAAAAGAGAGTATTCCTTTACAACTGACTAAGTGCAGCAGTGATCATAACATTTGGAACCCTTGTAATGATAGATGTTATTGAATAGTGTGGCAATATACATTAATTGCAATTGCCTATTCAAAATATTTGAATTAGTAAGTTTAAATTAGCAAAAATTTAAGGAGTTAACAGATGAATTTTTACTATAGGTAGAACCTCAGACATCAAAAATGCTGATCTAGCTCTTTAATTTTGTTTGCTTTCTCATTTTAATACCGTGGGGTGGGATGGACAAGCCGAAATCTGATCATGTACATTTCTCCGTCCATTTGTCCATGCATCTATAATATATAGACATAATTTGTATAGAGCACTTGTATCTTTAACGCTGATGAACATATTTGATTGAAATTTTGTGTATATATCTTATCATCTTCGCAAGCCAAGTGTCCGATTCGCTAACTGTCATCTCCCCTTGGCAGATTTAGTCGAGTTTCTAAGCCTTCAAAATATCGTGCTTTGACTTCCAAAGGCATCCAATCAAATTGCATCATTCATACCTGTTCGGTTTTAGTGAAGTCTGGTCCTTGAAGTCGCTTTGCCACTGTATTTTGCCCATAAAACAAGACGTACAATTTTTGGAGAAAGATTCGGAGTTTTTGACCAGTTACTAGAGATTATCGATTATGTGTCGCACCCAAATGATGACAGAGGGCAGTGTATCTTGTGGAATGTGCTGGAATAGACTGAACAAATTCAGAAAGATTGAGCAATATGACATAAAACCAAAGTAAGAATCGTTAAGATCAGAAAGGCAAGTTTTAATGAGCGATTTACGCCTGAAAGATAAAGGTGATATAAGCTTGCAACAAGTATGTACACCTAAATAAAAATAAAAACACCATACAATTGTTCACTCGGTGTTTCCATCAAGAGCGATAACTCGCATTGTCCGTTAGATGGCAATTCAATCGCGACTAAATCTGCCAAGGGGGAGATGACAGTAAGCGAATTCGGACACTTGGCTTGCGAAGATGATATCTTATATGAATAATAAAGTTGTGTGTTTGTCTGTAGAAGCGAGAATCGCAGCTAGGTCTTTCGGGTATGACCTTAAAACAGTCTAGGTCCTGTGTCATGGCAGGTGTTAATTAGCACATGAAAGAATTTTCACTGCAGCTCTGGTCCTGAGCACTAAGAATAGGTCTAAATTTGTGGTACGTACTTCATCTACAACAAGCGATGTTAAAAATTCTTGATGGGACGGGGGGAAAAAAATCTATCAAATTGAGTACAAGTACACGCTCACAAAGTTTAGTTGGTATTCATAAATAATCAGGTTTGAATGTCTATAATCCATCTTCAGAGTCAGTGTTGTGATCCCAGGTAACTTGGCAATGGACCTTGTAATGGAGATCGAGTGTGCCATGAAGATATTCCTTAAAACCAGACAATGTGCCTTAACTCTAAAGCAGACTCATTTTGCCATGGTCATGGTTTACTATAAAGTAACCAAAAGTGTGGAAAAAATATTGTTAGTAGATATACATTGGAAACACACTTGTGATATTTCATCAATTACAAATGACCAGGTTAGTGTGTCATGACCCTATTGTCGAGGTCAAGATCTCAATTGCGAATTTTTTTTTTAAACATTGTTTGGAGAGATAGACTGTTTCCATGATTCATATGGCACCAACATTTTCTTGTGACTCTGTGGTGACACGTTATGATGCTGAATCAAGGTCATATGGATAAGGTCAAGGTCACTAGTCATTCTATTAAATACTAATGGAAAGATTTATATTGGAGGCTATTAGGTACAAAGGGCTGCTTTAACGACCTACACCAACATCATTTGTCCAAGGTTTTAAGATCACTGCTAAAAGCAGGTGAAAATATTTCTCCAAGCCATCATCGCTTTTGATCTAAACGAAAACAACAAACTCTATACTTCACAGAATCCAAATAATGCACCCATTATGATTGACTTTAAGATACTACACTCACTGAGGTGAATGCCACTGTTCCCTCTTGTATCTTGTAAGTGTAGCAGGTGCCTAATAAACATTATGTACAAAAAGCTTTAACGGAACTTACAATTTTGAATTGAACCTATGAATTTGTGAGTTTCTTTTAACATATCACAAACAGTAGGGAATGATGAGGCCGGAAGAAAAGTTTCCTGGGTATTGAGATTATTGGGAGAGGTCTAGCGAACTGGTGTGTACTTTCATGTTTAGTGGGGATTCCTACCAAAATTTGTGTTCTGTGTCGTCAAGTTTTGCTGTCTATGGTTTTCTACAAATGATATTCATGTAAATCACAAGTAAGTTTAGGTAATTTGGAGTGTATTCAAGTATACTAAGTTAATTTCATTCGAAAAAAAAAAGTTGAATTTATATTTAACATTAAAAAAATGGGGTTATTTTTGGTTGACTTTACAATCCATTTCAAACTTTAAAATACTGATATGTGATGTTGTATTTAGTCGCAAGAGTTGTAAATTTTTCATGGCAGCATTTTCAAATTTCGTGTATACCAGCTAATACTATGCAATCGAGTTTATTCCAATTAATTAACGTTTATCAATATTGCTGGGATTGCTGTTTCTTTTATTCTAATTGAAGATTTTATACAAGATGCATTTACAAGCAAATTAAGTGAATTAAACACCTGTACATGTTGGTATGGTAAACTGTTCTTCTTGTATACATGTGATACCGGTATCATTTAATTTTATTTCACGTGATCACCTTAGCCGATTCTCATTGGTAAAACACCTTTTAAGAATTGAGGTGATTTTCGATCACGTACCTGAACAACAATTAAAGTATTAATGGACATTGTTCTGTTGTAATATAAAATTAAATGATAAGAAATAAATTTTATATTTTTTCGGGTGATGTGCAGGTTATCACTGAGATTTAGACGGTAAAGCTTTTCATCAATGCGCTTCGCGCATTGATGAGTTTTACCGTCTAAAATTCGGTGATACCTGCATCACCCTAAAAATATAAGATCATTTCTTATATGTTAAGACTTTCTAGCTTTCCTTGTCTAATCAAAAGAAAACTAAAACTGTTCCTTAGTTGATGCTGTCTCTATGGAAGCATCTTTCATCAGTTTGATCAATTATCACATAATTATACAAAAAAGATGTGAATTTAATATGTGAAGAATTAAAACTGCTTTTCTTGAAAGGGTTATATCTGGATGATCATATCTTGCTTAGATCGTTAGTAAAGCTTCAGTGACATTCAGTTTACTTTTAGAGGGGGGGGGGGTGATTTAGAATACACTGTAACGACAGGCCGCACATAAAACATTTTCCCCCATCTCCTGTGTTCATAAGATATATCAGTTCATTGCCCCAGTGAATGAATTTGTGGAGATTTTTATGACAGCACCCATACTTTACTGCATAATTGATAGGCTAGATGTCAGAAGCATTACTATTTGAACAGCAGATATATTGATCTATAATTAATTTATCAGTACATATAATTCAGGAACCCAAGTTCACAAATAAGACATAAAGTTAGAGTAAACCTCATAAAGCAGTGGGTCCACATATTTTTATTGTATTGTTATCGTTCCCAAAGTATAATATCGTGCAAGCTATCTTTTATTAAATTGTGTAATGACTAGAAAATTTAAAGAAAAAAGTAGATGAATGAAACTTTGAGTAACAGTCTTGGATGCCATTAACCGACTTGTCCTATATAGTTCCAAGGGGATCTGGGTTTAAATAGGTGCTCTGTACCACTTGCTTGTTGTGCGGAGGTGAGTAAATTGGGTGGTCCTTTGGTTAAAACTGAGGCTCCGTGTCACAGTAGATCCCTCCCTGCTCAAAGGCCGCAAGTGCCGAGCATAGGCCTAAATTTTGCAGCCCTTCATCGGCAGTGCATGGTGACGTACCTCTCAATGTAAATGAAAAATTCTCCAGTGGGATATAAAACAATATAGAATCAGTCAACCATAAACCTATTACATGGATGGAATACAATGTATTAATTAGTCTTAAATATGTTATACTCTGTGAAGCAGTCAGAAGTGGTTTGCTTGCTAATGTGACCATGCAGAGTTCATTTTGGTTATATATGAGCACACACAGTTTAGGGAGCTTAGATTTGTTTCAGCAAAACCTTTCCTATTTAGTGTCATTGGGATAATGTAACAGTTCTGTTTCCAGAGCTAGAATGGGGAAAGACCCTGCATGGGTTATAATTAATTAAGACATTTAACCTGGGGAGGGGGGATTAGGGTGTCCTGAGAGTTTGATTGCCTGAGTGCCAAATAGCTAATTTGTTGTAGGACCAGACCATTAGGGGATGAGATTAAGGGGTTCGGAAATATCAAATCTCTGTCTGCATAGTCCCACATCAAGCATCATATTTAAAAGTCCCCATATTGTGAGGATAGAATCAGACATGCAAATATTGAACCAATTTCAAACGGACCAGGATATTTTACCATGTTTTATAATGTATCATCTTCTAATGCATGAATGTAATCAATATTTGTAACATGTTTTCTTTCCAAAAATTGTTCTGTATTTTTTTATTATAGAAACCTTAATTTGAATTGTCTCCCTTTATCATGTCTGTTAGCTCCATTGATCAATGTGCAGCACGTGTTAGGTAATCACTCAATATCTACTAGATTATACAAAGTTACTTTGTAGCCCAATATTCAATCAACTTCAGGCTTGCAAAGAAATTTAATAGGTCACCATTGTTTAGAATGTGATCAATACCGAATTCCCCGAGGTTTCCGCAAAGCAACAAAAGTTAGTGTGTACCAGCCCCGCTGGCACATCGTGGTGCCTCCCGTGGAAGCCACCAATCAGTCATTGTTTCTAACCGTCAGACAGCCTCGATCTCTCGCCTGCTGCTGCTACCGATGCCGTCTGCGTGAAGACATTCCAAAGCAGTATTGATTTTAACATGTTTTTTCAATTTATTTACACTATAAGTCTATACATGGGTGTTGAGTGAAATTCATCTGTAAGGGCTTCCGTATATTGATGTATTTAGTGTAGATATTGGGCCGGTAGTACGGGAGGCATTGTCGGCCATTGTTAGGCTTTAGTCTGTTACCTGACGTTAACTAACAGGTAGTGCAGCGTGGAGACCAAAAAGGTTGCTTTCAGCTGTTGATGTTCGGTGGTAAATCTGTGTGGTTAAGGCCCTCTAAACGTTCCCACATGGTGTGCCTGAGGTGGGTACCGGACACAAGGTATAGAGAGACTAGCTACGGTGAATAGATGACCAGAGACGGACTGGTAAACTGACAGTTCACATTCACTGTCGGCTTCCTGCCTGTCAGAACTCTTTGGGCTGCTGATAATCAATACTTTTCATAGCCTGTGAAAGTTTAATATACTGAAAGTTGTGTTGTGGCAGGGAGATTTTATGTGCTTAATGGAGATGATCTGAGTTTTCCTGGCGGTCTTGTCAAGATAGGACTGTAATTGTTTTTTGGGTTTTTTTTTTTTCTGCTTTGCTCTTAAAAAGTATTGTTACTTTTATATGTGTGAATCTTTTAAGGCCATTTGTTAGGTGTGTTATTAACATATACATGTACATTATATATGTATAAAGAAATTGTTGACCCCGGACCTTCATATAAATGTACGTGGTTGAATATACATGATACTTTGGTTTGTGTAGAGAAAGCTGACAAAGATTGACCCAAAGCAAGATTTTAAGTGTTCTTTTTAAAACATTCATGCAACTTTGATCTTGGACATTAAGGAGGTCCTTTCTTCTATGAGGTAACCATTTGAAAATCGAGAGAAAACCCATGAGTTTTCCTGTTGGGTTTTTAATGATTGACTGTGAATCCCACTTGTAACTCAGCTTCACAAAATCACTATAATTTGGTGTTATTATATATAGATGGGGAGTTCATTTGTGAATAAAATCAATTATTGCTAGCAAAAACTTGCCCACTTTTATGTATAATTTATCTGAATAGATTTCGTTCCATTGTCGCTACACTAACAACGGTACAGCATCATGTATTTTCTTTTGTGTCTGGTTTTATATATACTGCGTTCTTTACATTTCAGGAAGAAACAATGAGAATTTCAGTTCTCTCAGTGGAAATACACACGAGGGGCCGACACATATCTACTCCAAGCCTCAGCCTGGGGGCGGAATTACAATCCAAACAGATTCAAACCACAGCAAACCACTTAGCTCAGCGTGGACTGCCGCGCTGGGGGCTGCCACTGCAAACGCCGCCAACACCAACACAATGACTCGAAAACGAGCACCACCAAGAAAACAACAAAACCAAAATGTGAGGCCGCCCCGGGCCTTGTTTTGTTTAACGTTGGAAAACCCTTTACGAAAATTGTGTATCAGGATTGTGGAATGGAGATATCCTTTTTTTTCTTCAATTCTTGGAAGTTTAATTCTAGATTAATTTCGTTCTGGATTATTTGTATGGTCGGCATAATGCGGCGGCCATTGTAGTGCTGGGAGTGTATAGTCCCAGTAAACACCTGCCTGTAAGTCCGGTACATTCTTGCTTGTAAATGCGGTAAAGGTAAGAAATGCAGCGTCTATAGATCAACAAGGCAGCAGGATTATGGAATCTTCCCTTTTCAGGATTATACTCTTCAGATGACAGGAGAATTTAAAGTTTCATCCATTTTAGCAATACAGTATTGTTAGTATTAGTACAATGCTTCTTGGTGATATTGCCCATGGANGAGTATTGTTAGTATTACAATGCTTCTTGGTGATATTGCCCATGGAGATAGCAATGATTTATGATATTACAAAACACTTAGGCTAACAAGGGGATATTGTAATCGAGTCCACACAAAATTATGTAATATCCAACATTTGATAAAACAGTAGCAACAAATCAATGGGTAACCGGATCGGACATTTTGTTTCCAGTTACCATTGGTAGTCAGTCAATTAACCTGCCACGACAGCTGTTTCTAACTCCCAGCGAGCAGGATCGGGTGGCAAGCAGTCCCCTGGTCCCGCACCAATGGCAAAGTGCACTCATTTTAAATTTTAAATCTTGTTTTAAATGCTCCAGGACACAGTTCTATATCAAAGCTTATGCAAACAGCAAAATGTTTCTCTTTAAAATATGTTTCAATGTACTTTTTTTTTTAATCGGTCATTTTGACAAAGGGATAGGGCAGGATGATGATGTACCTAAAACTGATGGACAAATTGTTTATTTAAAACTGTGTAAACAGAATCTCAAAACATGCAATTTGTAAGCAATCTTGTATTATAGGACATACAGTCTATGGTAAGGCTCTAGATCAGTTTGATTTTCATTCTGTTACAAAGTATGTAGTCTAGAGTAGACTATAAAGATATCATATGAAATGTTCATTGCCTCAGCTTACACAATATTGTGGAGCTTATAGGACTGAAGTTTTTTGAAGTACAGAAGTGTGAATATGAAGGTCAAGGTCACAGTAAGATGTCAAGATCAAAGGTCTCTATCTCAGTCTATATTTGGTTTGATATTTCAAGTCTACAAGTACATGTATAAATTTCCTAAACAGAAATCTGAAACAAATCCATGGTGTTACGGTATTAACATTTGTCTTTGCATAATAATCTTATTGTAATTAGAGGAATCAAAATTAACAGATTAGTCTAAATTGATGTCCTCATTTCCTACAGTTAATGAATTTGAATATCCTGTACAGTATGTAAGCACTTTTGTAGCTGGCATTTTGTATGCGCTAGGAGTTGATTTTAAGTTGAAGGACGAGGATCAAAATTAACAGATTAGTCTAAATTGATGTCCTCATTTTCTACAATTAATGAATTTGAATATCCAGTACTTTTGTAGGAAGCATTTTGAATGAGGAGTTGATTTTAAGTTGAAGGACGGGGATTTGATGCCTATAGTGCAGCAACAGTGGTAAATCAATTGGCTGCAGCCATGTGAAAATAAAACACCTGATAACAACAAGGGAAAAATCAATGATTCGTCAATACCGCCATACAGTAGGGTAGAGCCTGCTGGTCACAAGCTCACAGTGTACTAAGCGTTGAAAAAAAAAAATCCATACCCCACCATGCAACTCTTTTGGCCTCTGAGACCTGTTTTTCTAAAGACCTCACATGCATTATATAATATCGGGTTTGATTTTCTTCATAGAAAGCAAAAAATCTGCTCTTGTTTAAGAAATCATATTTTTGCCGTATGTTTTTTTATTTATCCTGGTGAAAGACTTTCATGTTGTTTTTATCACATCAATTGACCTCGAGTACAATGATTGCTCAATAATAATGTCAGGATTATGGGAATTTCTTCATATAATAGAAGGAGGAAAAAGCAAGCAGATTTAAGTCTTGTATGGTGAATGAGGTCTAGATATTTATAAGCATGGCTTGGAGGATGGTCGGGAATCCTAAGAAATGTGTTGAAGCGGAGGATAAGTGATGCTTTTGGGTCAATGAATGGTTTGAGACAGCATAGACCCATTCTTCATTCAGTCTCCAGGAGTGGCTGTTTGTCAGTCCATACATAATGGCCATTTGGCTGCAGATATGATTTACTTAAATCATACCAAGATCAGCATTATCGTCAAATGTCGAGTGTATGGACTGTGTTCATCTATATCTCTGAATTTTTAGCCTCTAGACATTTTGGACTATATAGATTTTTTAAGAAATACAACAGGCTTCATATAGATTTGAAAAAGTTTGCTTGCCAATATCATGAATATGAAAATACAGTCGAACTTCGATATCTCGAACACTGATATCTCAAATACCATGGATATGTCGAATTGATTTGGAAGTCCCAACCACTAATTCTTTATGTATTTTACCCTTGATATCTCGAATCCTCAGATATCTCGAATATTTTTCTCGGTCCCATCAGGTTCGAAATAACTAGGTTTGACTGTACATACTAATATTAAGAAAAGAGGGTAGTACCAACAGTTGACCAATGTACTTGGACACTAGGGAAACTGTTTCTGCAGTCCACATTTAGGCATATATATATTCATGAATTATATTCCATACTGAAATTGCACAAGTATGTATAGTCTACAAAACTAAAAATTTTGAATGGGGCTTGAACTTTGGCAGTATGTTGTGTTTCCCTTCCGTCTCTCAGATGCAGTGGTGAGCACTGATTTGTTCTACTCTAGATATCAGTCTGCTACCCATGCAATAGAACTTTTCCAACAATCAATCAGTCTCACTTAGTCTTGTACACTTTATTGTTTGAGCACTGAGGTCTTGCTGTGTCAGTCTTCTAAAGAACTGCAGATCAAATCATGATTGACTCACTTTACCAAGAGTTATATCTCTTTGCAGAAAAAATTTGAGTTGGTTTTTTTTTTTTGGGGGGGGGGGGGGCGGTAGGCGAGAGGTTTACTTGTATGAGATATAATTGTGGAACCGGGTTGCTTGAGCCTCCAAACTAACAATTGTGGATGAAGTTTAAGTTTTGTTAAGACTCACTAGCTACAAAATTCATTCCATGCACCTCTTTGGGTTATTGCAAATGCTTTAAGCTTGTTAAGTTATTGGTATGGAACTCACTATTATAATAATATAGCTTTCTGGTGAACACTAAAGGAGACACGTGACAACTGACCCATTTTTACTTGAGTTGTGGCCCTTTGTGTAGAAAATTGTTTTTTGTAGTTGAGAAGCCAATGAGGGACATGCAATACTTTTAGAATGTTTGTTAGTTTAAAGTATTCTTATATATATTTACATCATAAAAGTAAATCATACAGTTTTGTGCCAAGTTTCTATGCAGATGGAATCCCAGTAAAAGTACACGAGAGTAGATCTGACAATGACAGAATCCTCCAAGATAACCATATCGGTTGGTGCACTGGGTATACATGTGGTGTCCATTTGCTTGTAAATGTAGACACAAAGGACACCAGCAATGAGCATTGGAAGATGTCAGTGATGTGATAAAGGCGTTATATGATGTGATAAGGGGCCTTGGAGATGGGTCTTAATTGACCACTGACTCTCTGACCCTATTGAGGATTGTTTACACAATATAATCAGGCAACAGGCATCTGCAACTAATCAGGTGCTGTACTGTACCTCATACATAAACATGTGGCCATCAAGGATAGTATATATGTTTAGATTGGTGAAATAATCAATTTCAAGGAGAAATTTTCTTTATTCACATAACCAGCTATGCTTTTGATGAATTTTGAAGGTGAATGAGGTGAAATTACTTTGTATTTGACTATCTCTGATGTTCGTAAAGAAGTTTGATAACAGTTTATTGTAGGAAAATGTTCCATCGTTTTCAATTTGGCAGTTACTTGCATTCTTTCATGGTGTATTCTTAGCATGAGGTGTTCTGCAACACATTCTTGTGATATATAGTCGAAATAGTGTAGCAAGTAAGCATTAGCCAGTGACCTATAAGCTATTCAACCTTTTAAACAAGGAGGGGACCTTATGCAATCAGAGAAAGAGAGAGAGAGAGAGAGAGAGAGAGAGACGAGAGAGAGGAGAGAGAGAGAGAGAGAGAGAGAGAGAGAGAGAGAGAGAGAGAGAGAGTCTGTTATTTTTAGCTGGTTCTTTTTAAACTTTTAATCTTCACAGGTCGTTGTAAATGACGATATGAAAACTCTCTCACCAAAATGTGTAGAGTCAGGGCTAACAAGAGCCAATGAGAACTTAAAATTGAAGGCTTATTTCTTATCTCTTCAACTTGTCAGTGTTGAACTCTCACTGTACACCGTTTCTCTTGTCAATGTCTGGGCTGTCACTGTAACACCTCTCTTTTCAATGTTGCGCTGTCCATGTACACCTCTCTTGTTCAATGTGGCCTGTCAGTGTACACCTCTCTTGTCAATGTTGCGCTGTCATGTACACCTCTCTTGTCAATTTGGCTTCACCTACACCTCTCTGTCAATGTTGGCCTGTCATGCTACACCTCTCTCACTGTCACACCCGTCTCTTGTCAATGTTGGCTTGTTCAGTGTACACCTCTCTTGTCAATGTTGCAGCCTCTCACTGTACACCTCTCTTGTCAATGTTGGGCTGTCCAGTTGTACACCCTCCTTGTCAATGTTGGACTGTCATGTACACCTCTCTTGTCAAGTGAGCGCTTCAGTGTACACTCCTCTTGTCATATTGTGTGCCGCTGCTTCATTTACACCTCTCTTGTCAATGTTGGACGTCAGTGTACACCCCTCTACTTGTCAAATGTCTGAGCTCTCACTGTACACCCTCTCTTGGCTGTCTTCATATGTGCACTCTGCTGCCTGCGCTGTCAGATGTTACACCTCTCTTGTCAATGTGGTTGTCAGAACCTCTCACTGTACACCTCTCTTGTCAATGTGGCTGTCGTGTTACCTCGTCAATGTGCAACTACTGTACACCTCTCTCTGCTCCAATGTTGAGCTGCTCAGGTGTACACCTCTTTTGTCAATGTTGGGCTCTCAATGTACACCTCTCTTGTCAATGTTGGGCTGTCCAGTGTACACCTCTCTTGTCAATGTTGGCTGTCAGCTGTACACCTCTCTTGTCAATGTTGGAGCTCTCAGCTGTACACCTCTCTTGTTAATGTTGGGCTGTCACTCTGTACACCCTCTCTTTCAATGTTGACTGTCAGTTGTACACCTCTCTTGTCAATGTTGGCTCTCACTGTACACCTCTCTTGTCAATGTTGGGCTCTCAGTTACACCTCTCTTGTCAATGTTGCGGCTTCATTTACCACCTCTCTTCGTCAATGTTGGGCTGTCAGTGTACACCTCTTTCAATGTGGGCTTCAATTACCCCTCTCTTGTCAATGTTGGCTGTCCATGTACACCTCTCTTGTCAATGTTGGCACTGCACTCTGTACACCTCTCTTGTCAATGTTGGCTGTCACTGTACACCTCTCTCTGTCAACTGTCTGGGCTCGTCACTTACATACACCTCTTTCTAATGTACACCCTTGTGTGGCTTGCTCGATTCTTGTCACCAGTGGGCTCTCACTGTACATCTCTCCTCTGTCAATGTTGGCTGCATTGTCAGTCCTGCACTTACACCTCTCTTGTCAAGTTTGGCTGCCTCAGATGTTACACCCTCTTGCTCAATGTTGGCTGTCATTGTACACCTCTCTTGTCATTGTAATCTCTCTTTTCATTGCACTCATCTCTTCAATGACTGGGTGGAATTTTTATCACATACCTCATTTGTAATGGTTCGTGGCTTTCATTGTACACAGATCTTCTATTGCCTCTACAAGGACATGGAGTGCAGCAACCTTTTCTGACTTCATTCATAAATGAATTTCAGTCCCTTTCTCGCACATGTTAATTTTTTTCTTGAAGTGAAAGTAGAAAAATACATATTTAAAGACTTGTGATCTTCCTTGGACTCAATGTTTATATTGAGTCTTTGTTAATAGTAAGATTGAACAAATGAGTAGCTTGCATTCACATCATCTGACCATTCACTGTAGGCTAGTGGATAGGGCACTTACTTCACAACTAAGGTCTCGGTTTTTGATTCCTGCATCAAACCAAACGCACAGTACTTATAGATAGTGACCATTCTTTCCCAAGATCCTGGCATTTGAAATAAAAGTTATAAATGGATCTTTTGGATAAACTGAGCTCAGGTCCCATTTCACAGTGACAAGAGTAAAGAACCCTACTGCTGTGACCCTGAGTGCCCTCTACAGATCACTCGAAGCTGTGAAAAATTGTTAGGATGTAAAACAAATATCATCTGATATTCCATGTTTGAAATCTTTGGGTTAGTATAAAGTCTTTAAGATGTAAGAATTTATTCATGAAAACTGAAATATTTGTGAATGGGATAATCTTCAGAAATTTTGTGTAAATAATGTGTTCATGAACAAAATGTGATTTACAGTAGTGTAGGTTTAAGTCTTTTGAAAGGATAGTACAGCTCATTTTGGGGGAAATTTTTTCGCTCCCCGAATCATCGTATTCCTTCCAAAGTAAGATAAAAAGATATATCTATAAATGTAAAGACAAAGATAACGAACAGTGATCAATCTCGTAAGTCCTAAATAGAATACAAAAACAAGAGTTGGGCAATCACGGACCCCTGGACACACCTGGAGAGGTGGGATCAGGTGCCAAGGAGGAGTAAGCATCCCCTGGGTGTTGACCGGTCACACCCGCCGTGTTAGTTACACTATGAACCAACTTATATAGTAAATTGAATTTTTGTCCAGGTCAGGAAGCCAAAAATTAAAGATCATAATTGTTTTACATTTGGAAATAAATGCAGATGAATGCATAAGATTGTCATTTTAAAAGAAAATGATTTGTACGAGTCAATTGCACTTGTTTTGATTCTTTTAAAAATTGTCGACAAAATGAGCTGTATCCGTACTATCCCAGCAAATATTCATCAGGATGGGGCCAATATAAGGGTTTGGAGTGTCATACGCTGGGAAAATACATGTATATAGAAAAAGATCTTTCAATTCTGTGCCTTTTTCTGATGAACAAATTTTTCTATGCAAGCGTCCTTGTGAAGTATTAAATCAGATTTCTGTAAACATGTCGGGATACTCAGATATAGGGGCTCAGAATCATACGCTAGACTAATAGATACTATACGAGAAAAATATGTTAAAAAACTAGTGTCGGTGATATAACACTTCATTTTGGCTAAACAATTTCATGCATCCTTAATAGTTTTCTTTCCATTTTGTTGAAGTCATGCCCTCAAACCAGCCCCCCCCCCTTCTTTTTTTTTTGCCCTCCTTTCCAGGTGAGCATAGACTTTGTATTATATTTGTCATTGGATTTTATACATTTTGACCTTTTCTTTATTGTCGGACCCTGTTTTTGCAATGTACGACACACAATCTAGACTCCCAAGTTTAATTTTGACCCAGGTTGTGTCATAAGTTTCAGTGAAGGCCATTAAGTAAATGTATCATAAATGGTCATAAAAGTTTGAATTCCTCCACAGATTTTAGAAATTTGTACTTTAGATCTATAATATGACCCTGTCCTGAGTAAGTTGATTAGACCATGCAGACTTTAGATTCATTTATTTTGAATACGACTGTCTTGAATGAGACATTAATTTGCGAATAATTTGGAGATGTTGTTTCTACAAGAACAATAAACTCTACATCACTTTCTTGTATAATGAATCAAAATTCTTGCCATTAATAAGAACAAAATGTACAGTCTCTTAGAAGATCTGTATGGAGGCAGTGTGGTATATATAATAATATGATCGAGCATCTGTCAGAACCTTGTAGGAAGCTAAGGATGAAGTGTGTCTGACACACAGTTCTTGTCGTTGGTATGCACCATTCTTACTACATGGTAGTCTTTTGGAGGAACTCGGATCACAATAAAGAATCATTGACAACGTAATGCATGGTGTCTGAAGCTTGTTGTTTGAAATCGTCTTGATTTCAATTCCAGGAAGATCCTAACAAATCTATAACACTAACCTTTTAGGCTAAATTGCCCCCGAGTTGCATAATATTTTGTTCTACAGTTCTATGAGTGCAGCAATCTGTTAAGCTGTCTTGTAAATGTTGCAGTTGTTTCACTTTGTCTGAGGATGTTTGGAAACCTCCTCCCACTCACTGCCGGTTCTGAGTATCGGAACCACAGACCCAATGGCTGACTGCCAGGCACTCCTAGCTCAGGTTCACGTATTGTACCTTTGCTGTCTGGAAGAGGTTTTTTGTCGCGACATGTTTGTTGCTTTCTGTTTTTATGATATATACATACAGGCCAGACAAAGAATCAGAATATATATTGAGAATGACGTTAATTACTAAATAAAAGTGAGAATGAGTCTACAAAATAAGGGTCCTTTCAATATATTGATGTTGAAAATTTGTATAATTTCTTCAGGCAATATGTGTACATTATATTATCAGAGAGTGTTTCAAAGTGATTTTAAGCTGATAAAATTCATAAACAGATAAAATAAGATAAAGATCGCCAGCAGCGTTTTGGGGTTAGTGACTCTTTAGAAAGATAGATAAACCTCTTTGCAGGTAGATGAGGTGAAACATGTGAAGGGCATGAAGTATAAATATTGATATTCATGTCATGATAAGCTGTACAGCTTTATTGATGTGTAACAATGAAAGTGACATCACAATAACGTTAAAACTTGCTGTATATCACGAAGGTAGGAAATACAGTGAGCTCTCATTACAACGGCTACGTTCGTTTCCGATCATTTTGCCGTTATAATGAATCTGCCATTGTAACGATATGCCTAATTTTTACCGGTACGAGATATTCCTTTTTGTTTATTCTTCAGCACAATTAGTGCATCAATAAACTCAGTCCTTGCTTTCAGTACACAAACATTACCTGAGTGGCTACCTCGTACAAAGGAGGCGAGGGATTTAATCTGTAACATAATTTTGGTCAAGTGTGAAAAATATTGCGATAGCTAATTGTCTTTTAAACGGGTTGTTAAGCAGTCTCGGGTACATTGAATTTTGTGTCAAAATGCACATTTGTTACTGATAATAATGCTGGTGCCGAATATGAATATACCATTATATCAAGGGATATAAATACCTTTAAAACAGTTGGTTTTAGATACTTATAAAACAGTTGGTTCTAGATACCTAAGAAACATTTGGTTTCTAATACTTAGAAAACAGTTGGTTTTAGATACTTAGAAAACAGTTGGTTCTAAATACTCAGAAAACAGTTGGTTCTAGATACTTAGAAAACAGTTGGTTCTAGATACTTAAAAACAGTTGGTTCTAGATAATCAGAAAACAGTTGGTTCTAAATACTTAGAAAACAGTTGGTTCTAAATACTTAGAAAACAGTTGGTTCTAGATACTTAGAAAACAGTTGTTCTAGATATCAGAAAACAGTTGGTTCTAGATACTTAGAAACAGTTTGGTTCTAGATACTTAGAAAACAGTTGGTTCTAGATACTTAGAAACAGTTTTAGATGCTCTAACTATAAACACTTTGGCTCTACCTTGAAAATAGCCAGGTTCTACATTGAAAATAGTCAGACTCTTACCCAGCTAGACATTTTTACTTTTTAAAAACTCACCAAATATAAAAGGAAGAAAGATGATGCAAATGGACCATTGAATTTGAAACTCCAGTAAATCTTAAGCTAAGTACTCTTCCAACTGAGCTCAAACATGACCGTTTACAATTTCCAATGCAGTCACTTTTTGTGAATAAAAAAAAAGAAATATGATTAAATAACTTTAAAAATATGATCGGATTGCATTTCCTTTCACATGAGGGTCCACTTTTTACTTAGTTTTCCACATATATTGCAATTAATCTCCATTTTTAGAAATATTATTAAATAACTTTTTAAATATTGATCGGATTGCATTTCCTTTCACATGAGGGTCCTACTTTTCTACTTAGGTTTTCACCACCAATATTGCCAATTAATCTCCATTTTAATTGTAAAATTGACACCAGTAGGTGTATTGAAAAGTGTAAGGCCCATGAAGGTTGAAAATTGGCCCTGTGAAATATGGTATTGTAAAAATTAAAGTGAAATCAACAAATTGATTTCTATACACAAATTATAGTCTATACATGTATGATAGTTTATCAGGATTGTAAAACTTTGGGAGTTTGCATTAATGTATTTTAAAAGATATAAAGCCCCAAAATAACAAGGAAATTCATATAATAAAAGAATTCGCTTAAAATCACCACATTTTTGTGATGAAATGTCCAAAAATCATACAGTTTACATTTGATACCAGGAAGGTTAGAATTTTGATAGCATGTTCTTTGTCCAGATCTGTACTGAGCTGTATCGAATTTGTAAATGTGGTGATTTTAAGCAAATTCTTGTATTTTATGATATGTCATGATGTTTGGGGCATCAGCTCTAAGATGTACACCAATGCAAAACTCCAAAGATAAACTATCATACAATAGACTACCTTTACTGCAGAAAATGATTCATTGAAACTTCACTTTATATGTCTATAATTTTGACCATTTCACAGGGCCAATTTTCACCATTCATGGCCTACGTCCTTTTACCATCAGAAATTACCATTGTAACTTTAAGTCAGTGATCAATATATTGCATTACAATGTATGGTATTACATGTTTACACCCTTTCTATGTATTGATACAGCTCTGATACTATTAATAGGTTAAAACCTTTCAGGACTACTTGTATTTCTCATATTATCTCACTTACTAAAGAGTGTACATGACACGGCCTAACAGCAGGTTATGAAAAAGTACAACATATTTACATATATATTTATCCAGTACATGACCTTCAGGTGACTAAAGTCACCTGTCATTGTGATAAAGTATGAAATGTTACTTTGAATTATATGGACTGTAATTTTTTTTCCAGGAGATGCGTCTATATTAAATGTATATATATGTAAGAGTTATTTTAAGAAATTACACGATACATGATGGTAGGGTCAGTGTTTTCCTTAACCGATTCTCACAGCCTTCGAGTACCTCATTCTTTTGACCATTTTTGCTAACTGTGTGGCGCTAGCAGTGGGCCAGCCTTACCCCAAGTTAGATTCCAATGAGGTCAACGCAGCGCTGGTAAGTGTACATTGTCCAGCAGTGCAGTGGTCAAGACTGGGCACTGTCCGTGGCATACTTGCTCTGAAGAGGCAGATCTATACGACCTTCCTGTAATATAGTCCCACAACCCCAATGACAAAACAAGCAAAGCCCCCATTCACATGTACATGTATATAAAATAGGTTGATTTTTTTTGGTTTAAATAATTGGATCTTAGATCTATAAATAATCTGCATTAGATATGTCATGGATACGGAGGGCTAAGTTCATTATTCCAAGCCGATGTGTTCCTTGGACTCATGTCAAGTATTGGATGTGATTAATCTAAAGGAATAGCAAGGAGGAGTGCTCACTCAGCGAATTCTTTCTCCTCCATTGTAATCATCTGTAGACTGTGAAACAAGAACTAAAAGTAGCTCTTTAAAAGTAAAATGACATTGATTTAGCTTTAGAACATGTATTTTCGGAGCATTTTCCTTTTGAATTTTTTTCCTCCAAGGATTCGGACTTGCGTAAATCTCGCAATATCTTTAGATCAGGTACTAAGAATTCATTCCACAATGTGTATATACACACCTCACTTGTTTGGTATGCAGTCTTCAGAATAACTAAAGCAACATGTTCCCAAAATTATTTTAAAAGAGAGAGATAGAAAAAAAAAAATCATTTTTGCTATCTGCTGCTAGCAATGTAATGGAAAGATATCGGGTTAAGTGAGGACTGGGCAATGTAATTGTTGTGAATTCTTGTGTTTTATATAATTATGATGAATTAAATCTACCATCTTCCTATGACACCCGATATAATTTCCAGACATTCCCCATGTAGTGGAGAGCCCATAATGAGGAGGCAGAGACTGTAAAATTGCCTTTCAGTTAGAGCTATTGATTGTTGCAACCATTTAGGATTAGTTTGCATTATGTTTTTGAATCTGGAATCTTCGTGGCAGATCACTTCTGGAATAGATATATATGTATGGCATTGGAGGCTATTGATTAAATGCAGAGACAGAGAGAAGGCCCACAAACCACAGCCAGCCTAAATTGTCTTTATGACAGCCCCTGGTCAAACATGATAAGACATTTTTTTTCAATGCGTATGAGACCAAATTAAAACCCATCACCAAGGTAAATGGAGAACAAACTCTTACAATTCTGCGTACAGTAAACATAATGAAGATTGATGCTTTGTCAGAATTTCCAGTGTTTATATCATTAGTAAATCAAATGTCAATCTGTTGGTGACCTTGGTATTTAATTATAATATTTTTGCTCTTACGTGACATATTGTTTTTTGTCTTTTCACACATCCTTATGGTGTTATAGTTAAATGCAAATTACAAAAAGAATCCAGTTTCTTTCCCTGTTTTCTGAGATTAGGATTAGG